>VZTM01035003.1:8553-29201 GCA_013400555.1 Jacana jacana | reverse complement strand
TTACTAATTATTTTTTTTTTTTTTTTCCTTCTTGCTCCATGTTGTAAGTATTCATGCTACGTGCCATCAGTGGGTATTGCGATATTCTTTATAAACTTTCTGCCCCAAGACTTCTTACTGGGTTGGATGAACTAGGTGGGGTTTTTCTATTAGGTGGTTTGGTTTTTTTTTATTATTTTGCCTCTCAGTGGGTTGCCTCTTCTCATCCTCTATAGTTTCAGTATAACTTGTTTACTAAATATAGCTGTGTTTTTAACTACTGGTTTCCTGACTATTCTCCTGACTTTTTTTTAGTGCCTGTACTGCTCTACTTTGCATGACAGTGATGCTCATAGAGAAGGACAATTGTTTTGTTTGTTTATTTGTTTAGTTTTTTTAGCAAGTGCTGGAGAATCCAGTTTCTTTCTTTGGTGAAGGTCTACACTGCTTCTCTGCCCCGTCAATGAGGATTGTGTGCTCTTGCAGCTACTAGGCAAGATAATTTTGAGAGCAAATCTGTCTTACTGTAGATGTATGCTTATCTTGTATTTAAATATGTTTTACTTACCTTTCTGGGGCTGCTTATGCATGGGAGTGACTCTTAACGCATAATAAAATTACAATGAAAGGAGCAAGCAATGGAATCAACATAGTTTGGCTCTATAAACAGTTGTACCTCTCCAAAATAGATCATAACTACTTTTTGAGATTTTGAGATGTTGTCTTAAATTATTCACTGTTGTTTCCAGCCTGATTCTTGTTGCGCTGAAACTCAGCTTGTAGCTGTGAATGCAGTGTTGCAGCCTGGAGTTGGTTCCCACTTCTCCTGCCAGTTTCTTTGGGCTTAAAAAAACCACCACCACCAAAAAAAACCAAAAAAACAAAAACAAAAACAACAAAAAGAAAGGGAGAGGGGGGCTGAAACCAAACTGTTTTATGTTTGAATGTATTTTGGACTTGTGTAAACAGTATTAATGCATCAAGCTAAATTGGCAGACTTTCGTAATCCTCTGGGAAAATTGAGAGTTTGAAACCCAGTGGATAAATTGAAGTCACAAATGCTTCTAAGCCCCAGCTTTGGCTTCCTAAAGGGATGCTGTAAATTAGTTAGGCCTAGAAATGTGGTTTAGTTAAAGTAAATGAAAATGCTTTTTCGTGAGAACTTCATAATTTTAAAGACAAAAGAGCTGGATTTCTTTATTCTGAGTTGAGGACACAAAAGCAAGAAAATGGTGATTAACAAGAGAAACTTATATTTGCTGTCTAAACACGAGGTAATGATTTCACCACTTCTTATGGTTTTTAATGAAATTATGACATAAGGGCTATAGAAATTGTTTTAAATTGCAGAAATTCAGTCAGCTGCTGAGGTAAGCAAGTGCTCACAAGTATAACTGAATTAACATTCCCAAATATACATAAAATGAATGGCAGAACTATTAGATTGCTTATGGCTTACTGGATTGTTCTCAAAAGAGGAGGGGAAAAACAAAAGTGCCAGAGCAAAGTGTCGCTTTTATGTTTTGATGAGCTTTGTGCCCATCGCTGTAGAAATCAACAGCAGCAGGGTGGGCTGCAGTTTGTTTCCTTCCCTCTTATTCAGGGTCACAAGGAGACTGTGCAGTTTTCTTAAGAGGTTTCCTGTTGTGTGTGTTATGTGGATCCTTACTTGATTAGGCCACTGAATTTCATTGGCAAGTTCTGCTTAAAAATGGCAGAATAAAGCCAAAGACTTTCTCATGCAGGTTAAGTTTTCGAGGTTGGATGTTGCCTCTTAAAACTAACCATGTTTTTTTTGACTGTTATTATACATCTTGCATCACCTCTGGCTTTTATAAATAATAAACATGTTTTGGAGTGGCTTGGAATTGTAGGCTTAGTCCTTTAGGTGCAGCATGGTTGACCTAATTCCTTTCCAGGACCAGTAGAATTGGAAACTTGACCATCTGGAATGGAAGGAAAAGTGTTGCTGTTGGAGATGTGTGAGAAATCTGCTTTGATGTAGCTGTGCAGTCATGCATTGAGTTGGAGCAGTTCTGAGATGACAGCTATGCACTTGTGTCTGGGCTTCTCTGGGAGATAGGCCTACTTCAGATGGGTTAACATGCATTACAACTGCTATGGATTGGACTTCTTTTTGGTGCAGTTTGATTGAATGGCATTTCAGGAGAGCATTCCCAAAAATGTGCTGCTCTGCTATTCAGAGAGGTGGGGAAAGGAGAAACCTTCAGCGGTAGGAACCATAAATTAGACTCTTTCAGCTGCAAGGTTTGGAGACGTGGCAATTCTCACATCTGCATAGTATCACTTAGCTTTTTTAAACAAGAGCTCTAACAAGGAGAAAATTACAACTTTGTTTAGTTACGAAAGTCTGCATTGAACTTGTATAGCCTCCTCTCCTGATGTGTACTATGCAAATGCCATTAGATCTAGCAGGAAATCACTGGTTTGTGTGACTGTAATACTTGCTTTCTGATCTCTAAACTTGTCCATTGAAGTAATGAGGCAAGGGGGATAACAATAACAAGCAATCTAACTTTTTACCATTTTTTTTTTTCAATAGGGTAGTCATAAAAGATTCCTGATTGACAGGTTTGCAATAGCTTTAATAATGTCACTGATTTGACAGTCCTCTTGTTTTTAGGCTCACCTGGATTGGGATGAGGGAGGATTTCTGCATGTCTGTTTTCAAGGTGCTTAACAGGTGGGATAGCACTTTCCTGTGAAAATGAAATGCCTTGTTGGCAGTGCTGTTCTCTGGATCTTGATTTTTGTGTTCCTTGACCACAGTATTTTTTTGAAGGATGCTTAAAGGGTTGAAGAGTTGTTTAGCATGGATAAGGCAGCAGTTCTTAGACTGAAATGTTGTTAGAGGAGTGCAGGTATATAATTAATTTGAATATATAAGTTGCTTTTGGAGGTAGATGTGGGAAAGTGCTTAGGAGCTTGATTTCTTTGAGTTTGTTCTTTATGCTAAAGAACTGGAGTAACAAGGCCATTTATTTAGCCAGTGTAGACTTGGTGGTGATATTCCTGATGATCTGCAGAAAATTCTGTGGCTTGGACAAGTATTTAGCATGCAGCTAAGACATACTTGAAATCTTGTTCTGAGTTTGGTACGTGCCTTTTTGTCTTCTAGAAAAGGCATCCTGGAAAGTATATGCCTTTTGTGCAGCATCTTTCCCTGTGTTGTTTTCCTTTCAGGTATTTATAGGCATTGATGAAATCCCCTCTCAGTGTTTTCTTCTCCAGGCTAAACAGACCCAGGTCTTCAGCCTTTCCTCATGAGAGAGATTCTTTGATCATCTTTGTAGCCCTCTGCTGGAATCTCTCCAGTAGTTCTTTGTCTCTCTTGGAGAGTTCAGAACTGGACACAGTACTCCAGATGTGGCCTCACCAGGGAAGTATAGAGGGGGAGGATGACCTCTCTTGATCTGCTGGTCATACTCATTTTAATGCACTGCAGTAGACCATTAGCCTTCTCTACCACAAGCACACATTGCTGCCATATGGTCAATTTGTTGTCCACCAGGACGCCCAGGTTCTTCTTCACAGAGCTGCTTTCCAGCAGGTCAACCCTTAACCTGTACTGGTGCATGGGAGGAAACGCTTGCCAACCCCCAAGTACTGTATGTTTTCAGGTGGTGCATGTCCAAAATCTACCCAGCACATTAGTCAGTAATTATATTACAAACTGATGTGTGTTTTTATGATTCGATTTGAAAACTTTCAAAGTGCAGAGAATACAATTAATTTCTGTGGAGATTAGCATCTGGCCTCAAGGCTTTCCATACTGGCTGGTTTAGATACAAAGAAAATAGACCTAAGCTTGCAATCTGCACATTTATAAACTCTTGTGTTTAGAACAACCACAGCCAAGAACTGAAAAACAATCCAATGTTATTAATGTGGAAAAATTTATACTAGACGTTATTGCTTAATGACAAATTTAATTCTAAAATAGACTTCTATTTTTTATTTTTAGATGCTAAAGCTGTAGATGTTAATAGCTGTTAGTTAATGAAATTCTGTTGTGGATGCAAACTTTTGTTTTAAGGTGCATCGTACAGAAAGTACCTATTTGTAGTTGCTAACAGTGCAAATATATCTGATCAGTTGCTTAAAGACTTCAGTGTAATAAGTCTTACTGATTTATATGTGCTATCATTGGAGAGAGATGTGGGAAAGATAGTGATGCAGGTTAAGGGAGGTTAAATATTCCAAGTAATCTGCATCATTTGCTTCTTTAGAACTGTTAGGTACATGCAATGTATGACAGAGGAGGGAAAAACCCCTTGCCTTCTGGTCTTTTGAGTGTGACAATTTAATACAGTTAGATTGAACATTTGTGAGAATCTTACCTGTAAGAGGGGGTAGCCCTTGTTAGGCTGTTGCATGTCCCTTTTGCCTTATAGGCCAAACAGCTTCTTCATAGTGGGTCTTGCCATTATTTGGAGTGTGTTTTAGACAACTTTTTTGGAGGTAGCTTGAGGTGCAGTTCTACTTTTCACTTAATTGCTGTTTTAAGTAGAGAAATAGCATTCTGTGCTTTGATACATCAGTTAGACATCCTACTAAAAGTTCTAGTAAGATAATACTTACAAAGTAATTCTTATGCCTACTTGGGAATAAAACCCCCTTGGGGTTCTTTGTGCTAGTTCAGCAATATTTTCTGTGGTATCAATATACTTGTTTCTGCTTACCTCACACAATCGCAGAATATCAGGCATTGGAAGGGACCTTAAAAGATCTAGTCCAACCCCCCTGCCAGAGCAGGAACACCTAGAGCAGATCACTCAGGAACGTGTCCTGGTGAGTTTTGAATGTCTCCAAAGAAGGAGACTCCACAACCTTTCTGGGCAGCCCCTTCCAGTGTTCCGTTACCCTCACTGTGAAGAAGTTTTTCCTCATATTTAAGTGGAACCTCCTATGTTCCAGCTTACCTGATTTTGTTTGTCCTTTCACAGTAAAACTGCTTACCCTTTCCTAAAGGGGGAGTTCAGAGCTCTGGTCCAAGCAACTGCATTGCTTTATGCCTCTGTGGAAACCTGAGTTCCAGCCCTGAGAGAGGCATGGCAGAGGCTGCCTCCAATTCCTAGAGGGTGCTGCAATCTTTCTTCTGTGGAACCCGTGAAAGACACTTGTGGACTTTACAGATGTGCTGAGGATGCTGGCAGGAAAACTAGAATGTATGTGCAGGGTCTGTTCTGTGGAAGTGCATTGCCAAGGTAACTTTGGCAAGAAGGTATTCAACCATCAGATTTCCAGTTTCTATTGGTCACTGTGTACTGCAGAATGGTTTCTTTTGGGTTAAGTATCCTCGTATGCATTAGAAAATGTGGAAGATGTCATTGGAGGCTCATATTTAAGCTTTTTCATTGGGTTGTGTGATACTGGGCGGGACTTAATCTGTCATCCTGTTTTCTCAACTGGGATGAGACAGATAAGGGTTTTTTGATATCAACTGATTATTTTTTTTTTAACCTTTTTTGATTGTTCATTTTATATGTGTGTGCCAGGCTTGTGGTGCTGCTACAAAAACCTCTTTCTATGTATATATTGCACTCTGCTCTTAGAGGAATATGGGGCTGGGAGATTATTTAATTTGAATTTCGATATCAAATGTTGAAGTGGTCATTCAGCTCAACCATGAAGAGTGTAAGCTGTTTCCTACTGTGTTAAGGTATTTGAAAACACACGCCTGTGAAGCTTGCTGGCTGTGAAAGCACCAAGCAGCGTCTATTTCTCCATACCTGTGCAAAGCCTTTCAGCTGAATGTGTGACCAATTCCTGAAATGACTGGAGCCGTGGGAGGTAGGGGAGGCTCTGGCTGCTGGACAAGCACTACCATAAGCTGTGTGTTCCCAACCTGGGACGCTTGCTTGTGACCAGTTGTCAGGAGTTGTCTTGTGGGAAGGAAGAAGCTGCTCAATGCATTGGGCAAGAGAGCATCTCTAAGCTTCTCTCCACATGTGGAACACTTGAGACTTTTTTCCTATGGGTTTTGCAGGGGGTTGGACCTTTGATGCCCCTGTATTCCCTCTGCTTCCTCCCATTTGTCAGGTTTTCCTGTTTTAAATGGTTCTGAAAGTGTGGGCCATCACAGAGTTAAATGTCTGTCCTTTAACACAGATATTTATAGGTTGTAAACTACGCCTTTGAAATTCTGGCTATGCTGAAGTCAATAATAATTAAAAAGAAAGTTCTGTTGGTGTTGGCAGAGCAGAGATTTTACCTTTGTTTCCCTCCCCTGAAGGAAGCCCTGTTCCTGGTTTTGTCCTACTCTGGTTCTCTAGCTTTTCTTGGGATTCCCTGTTGGCCCCTACACCAGCAGAGCTGCACACTGGTCTCTTTCCCTGAACTTTACATATTTGAGGTGAGGGCTGGAGAAAGGTAAAGAGAAGGGAGGTGTGATGTCTGTGCAGTGGATCCCCAGGTGGGACTTGACTTATTTGATCGTTTCCCCCCTCCACCCTACAACATATCAAAATACAGTTATTTGAAACATTTAGAAATATGAAAATGAGAGCTACTGTTCGTGTGCTCTCTGGATATCAATTCAGTTATTGCTTAGCTAAATAATACAGGTGTGTGTGTGTGTAGGTTCTTGCTAACATGTCTTGCATTATCTGTGTTACTTAATTATTATTCGCAATAGGAACTTCAATTTCCCATTCCTATAGCGATAGCAACTTTGCCACTTGGCACCCATTTTTGTGAGTTATTGGCAACTTTTGCTGTTTACTTTTTATAGACCTCAAAGGGATGTTTTTTCCTAAGCTATGGATAATATGACAAAGGGAATTGCAAGAAAGCAAAAGGGAAATAACAATAAAGCACAGGTAGAACATTTGCAGCATTTGGCATGGATTGTGTATATCAGTACATGTACCTTTGTGCTTGATCTGCCTTTCAACCTTTTAGATAAAGCTAACTTAAACAGATAAAATTCGAGTAGTCCTTATTTTTGTTTCCAGAACTAATTGGGAAGCTTCCATACTTTGGTGTGTGCATGTATATTCCATCCATTTAATTTAAAGGAACTGTAGTCTGGCCTTTTTAATTTGTACTGGACATTTTAAATAATGATTACATTTTATATTTTCAGCAGCATCTGCAACAGGTCGATTTGTCTTCTACAAAAACTGCATAAAGTCATTATATAGTGTTTCTATAATCTTATTGAAGTATACATGCATTCTTCATTTTAAGCATTTCTATTACATTATGTTGGGCTATTTTTGTGTATTTCTTGAATGTATGATTAATATATCTTTTCATTATTACTGGTTCTTATTTATTTTATGCATTGTATTGTGTACTTTGTTTTTGCAGAACTTTAATCTGAACTTTAAGCTAACCTTTGAAGGTAACTTTTTTCCTCTTTACCATACTGGTATTTACAAGTCCTTTGCATGCAATGTACAGATTAAAACTCAAATACCTTCCAAGTTAAACTCATCAGCAGGTAAAAGAACATAGAAATTGTTACTAGGAAGAAGTGACTTTCTTAGGATGAACAAGAAGCTACATTTTGGCAAACAACTCTTCTGTACTATCATATGATCTCTATGTATTTTTAGAAGAAAATGGGTAGGATTGATGTCATCAAAGAGTTGCCTGCTCGGTCTTAACTCTTCTTCATCAGCTTAATTACCCTGTGACTTTATGGGCCCTTTAGTTGCAGTACTGGCTGAACAGCCTTGGGAACTGGCTTCTGCTTTGGATCAGCGTCATTCTCTATTATGGACCAGGTGTAGAAATAACCATTTCACAGTGGTTTTCATCATATGTTTTCATCAGCTTTGATGTTGTTCAGTCTGGAAAAGGGAAGGCTCCAGGAAGACCTTATAGCAGCCTTCCAGGATCTAAAGGGGGCCTGCAGGAGAGATGGGGAGGGACTCTTGATCAGGGAGTGGAGCCACAAGACGAGAGTTAATGGTTGTAAACTGAAAGAGGGGAGATTTAGATTAAATATTAGGAAGAAATTCTTTTGAGTGAGAGTGGCGAGGAACAGGAAGAGGTTGCACGGAGAAGTTGTGGATGCCTCATCCCTGAAGGTGTTTAAGAATGGGCTGGGTGGGGCTTTGAGCAATGTGGTCTAGTGGGAGGTATCCCTGCCCATGGCAGGGGGGTTGGAGCTTTTGATGATCTTTAAGATACCTTCCATCCAAACCATTATATATATATATACATACAGATATACATATGCACACACATAGACATTACTTTCCCCTCTTCTATGCACTACATAGTACATATTGTGTCTAATGTTTTCCTCTAAGCTCCATGAGAAGTGGCTGGTTGGTAGCCTTCATCCACATGCTATCCATGGGCACTAGCATGCTGGGAAGCAGAGCTGAGTCACTGGCGGGGTTTGTGGTAACCCATATGGGGAAAAGCCCTTGAGGTGTTGCTCAAGATGAAACGCATCCCAGCGGCTGTTTAACCCTGGTCTGTGTGTGGTCCTAAGCCGTGTCTAGGGAAGCTGGAGGTGGGTCCTGTGACAGCAGACTTATGTTTGCATGAGATAGGGAGTAATGTTAATCATTGGATATTAAATGCAGCTTTGGCTTGCATTTGTGAGCAAGGAGCTTTGCAGTAGGGAAAGAAAAGGCCTCTTGGAAGAAAGGCCTCTAATGGGAGGCTGTGGGAGCCACCCTTAGGTGCTCTCTGGAAAGTGCCACTGGGATGCTGAGAAGCCACAGCTGACTGGAGGGGTGCTCTGCAGAGCAACTCTTGTTTCTTCCTGTTGCATTAGGCTGCCGTAACCTGTGTGCCTCACTGGAAATATCTAGATTTTCCAGCAGTGTAGAATTTTGTAAAACTTCTCTTTTCCCTGAGAGCAGTATCTATATGGAAGTTTTGTTATGTGGTGGGTTTTTTTTCCAAAAAAACCACCCAAAACCAAAAACCACCCAAACTTTTGTTCCTTGGGGAAGATAACTTTTTATTTTTCACTGACTGCCATTTAACTTAAGTTTTTGCTGAAAAATTCCTTAGGGTGGGTCCTGAGTCCTGAATATTCTTGCTGTTAGCTGTGAGGCTCCACTCTAATCCTCAAAAAGGGGACAGGGAAAGGTGTTGATCATCCTGCCAGCATACTTGACAGCAGAGAAAGATGTTGCTACAGTCTTCCTTTGCAGTGCTGCTGTGCTAGGGACAATGAAGAGAACTGGAGGTGACACATTCTTTGTTTCTTTTTATATGCTAAAAGTAAAGTATGAAACCGAGAGGCCTGTGGATTCATTAGCCCCAGCTGGTGGCTGCCCTCTTGTCGCTGCCCTGCCTTGTGTTTCCCTGTCCTTGTGGTGGGGAATAAAGTAATCTCTTTAATTCTGGGACAATTGCTTCATGCAGGCAGCACTAGCCCTGCTCTGCAAATGTTTGTTTCTAAAAATCTGGTGGTGTGCAGCTTGCCCCCCATGTTTTCCTATGGTGTTCTTGCTTATCATGGCTTATTTTATGTCATGTTGCTCTTCATCTAACCTATGCCCTCCTTGGATGCTGACTTTGAATGGCATCAGCATTACAGACACAAATTTCTGTGTCCTAAGAGCAGTTGTTAAAACTGGTTTTAGGAATTTAACTTCTGTGCTATGTTAACTACTAATATTCTCAAAATGGAGAACTGAATCCTGTTGGTGCTCTGAGAACTTGATGTGTTGCTGGGCCATCTCCAGGGAGCTTAGAGCAGGAGGGTGCTGTTGCTGCTGCACCGTACTGGCTGTTCAGCCCAATGAAGCTCTTCCTTCAGTTGTCCTCTAACAAGAACCATCCTTGTTGTTTAATAAGATGATGGTTGCCATATGATTTTCTTCTTTCCCCTCTTCCCTTTTAATTTTGCTTGTGCATTTATGTAGTAAAAGCAAGAGGAAGACCATTTTCTATACTGTTGTAACACTGAAAGTAGGTAAATTTCTGGTTGGTTTTAGGGACGGTTTACTCACAGTTTAGTGAATTAAGGAAACGTTGATGTAAACTATATTCCCAGAGTTCCCAAACGTTCTTATATTTGTGGTGTTATTTTGATGTTTGGATTGCCCCCCACACCCACATTTGGTTTTGCAAAATAGAACTATGCTTTTTTAACATATAATCTTATTCTAAAAGAATTTGCAGTGGAGGAGTGTTTTTTCTACTGTAAACTATATTACACTTCTTTGTTAATCATTGTGGTTTGATTATTTTGTTTGACGTGACTCATTTTTCCAAGGCCATTTATTGCAGCAATTACATGTGTACAACAGGAAGCCGAGAAGGAAGCGCAACATCAGATCACTGAAGATTCTCCGCTGCTTTTACAGCTGATTTTTATGTTTTGTGGTGTTCAAGTTAATGATTTCTTGCTGTGTGTGTTCTGTTTCACATGCACAGTATATATTGTGTCTGCTTTATCACTGAGAATATTTTTTTTTGAACCTAAATGCGTCAATGTAGTTTGTGGGAAACTGATCTTTGGTTTTGTGATTGAACACACAGTTGTACTTAATTGCTTTGAAGTTCTGCTGCTTTTGTTGATCTACGAAGTGACCGGTAATAACCATATAGAATAGTTATAATTATTAAGGGGTAGGGCAGTTCTTCTGCTACATACTGTGGTTTTGTTATTGACATATGTCGTCTTCTGCAGCAATTTTGCATTCCTCTTTCTGCTGCCTTTTGAGTAAGCCTTAGAAAAGAGCAGTTCAGCTACTTTCTATCTACCAGAAAAAGCTCAGTTTTAGTTTTCTGGCAGTATTTATAATTCTTTGGTAGGTCATTGTTCCTGTTTGTATGAAAATGTTATTGAAAGTATCGTTGAGAGCAAACCAGATGAACTCAGGTTCTGGCTTCTTGGACCAGATGATGTGCTGATGCCACCTTTGGGACTGTGCTTTGCTCCCTGTGTGTAAGCTCATCTGTGCAGTATCCAGTGTTGAATCCAGCCTGGAGATATTCTCCAAAACTTGTGGCTCAATCTGTGTAGTGCATGGGACAGTGTTGGAGGACCACAGAGGGTTGATGAGAGGCTACTTGGACAGCAGAGGACAAGGGGCTGCCCAGTGCTGTTGAAGGAGAGGGCTCTTGAGTGCAGCTCTCCTGCCTTGGGAAACAAAAGATCATTTTTTATTTTACTAGTTAGCTCTTATAAACCCTCTTCAGATGAAGGCTGAGTAATGGCTGTGTTTGAGGGCAGAGAGATGAGCAAAACAAAAGGTAAGTGCTTGAAGCCCAAACAATCTCATCTACAAAATGTTTAGGATTAGCCTCATGCCTGTCAGAATGGGTACATTTCTGCAGAAAATATGCTAGTTGGATTGCTGTTAGTGGCTGTACAGCAGGTTACCAGAAGAAAAAATCCATTATCTCTGGAGCACAGAAGATGTGGGTCTGACAAGTGAGTGAGAAGGGGTGGCCTGAAACCTTTCTTTCAAAAGCGTAGAGATAACACTGTGCCTCTGCCCTTTTGAAGAGCTCTTGAGTGTGGGGAAAGAAGTGAGAATATGGTGCCGTCACCACAACTGGTGCAGCCAGCCTGTGGTCTGGTCTGCCTTTGCAAAGACCCTTCTCTCCCTTGTGGAGTTTCTGTCTGTCAATGTGGTGAAGTTGGTTCACTTCTCACCCCAAAGGGGAACGTGCCTCCTCGAAGCACGGCTGTGGGACTGATGCTGCATGGGAGGAAAACCATTGTGGTATTGCAATAGAGCAGTTGGGGAGTCAGCTGAGTGCTGTTGAACATCCCTTATCCTCTCTCCAAAACTGAGCAGCTTTCTTCTCCCTTCCTTCTCCTCCACTACTTCCCTTCCTTCTCCTCAAAACAGGTGTGCAAAAAGAGAAAACGGGTGTTCTCATCTTGGGAATGCATTTTCTTTTCCAAAGCCTTCTGAAAAAGGTAGATATGCAACATTAGGCGATGTCATTGTGTAATCTCAGAAACCATGTATAAACAAATGTATTACTGTTTTTTGAACCAAACAAACCCCAACCTTGAATGCAGCTAATGGTGCAGTTATCTCACTTGGCTATCATTATTTGTCTAGCTGTCCTTCTTAAAGCAGCTATGCATATGTTCCAGATTAGAAAATATATTTTAATTTGGTTTTACTATTGCTGTGTGCTTAAAGGAAAAAGAAGCCAACCTAATTCAGTTTCTTAGCATGTATCTGTTTTATGGAAGCAGCCTCAAATTAATGAATTGATACCGTTTCATTTACAAGATGAGGTTGCAAGCCTCATATTCTGAAGCTGGTATGTTGTGGAGCAGCTAATCATAAGAAAGGCAAAGAAGTATCAGATTACAGAATTTTTCTACATAACAGATAGGACTGTATGGGCCTTGAATAATTCCAGATGGGAGGCTGCTGAAGAAAGTCTGTAATTCTGATGAAATTAAATCCAAAACAATGAATATCTATAATTAATTGTTTTGGATCTAATTTATTCAGAGTTATTTATTTATTATAAACAGGCCAATCCAGAAGTGTATTACATGCAGAATAAAATAAAGGAATATGTTTGGTTGTCTAGGTGTATAAATCTAAACTTTTCAGCTATTTATTCTCCCCTCCCACCTGCATCTTTCTTACCAGGGATGTACCAGGGTTCCAAAAGGGTCTTAAAATTATGCGATAAACAGAAAGTACTCATTTTTTTATATATATATTTTTTTTTTAAAGGAAATCATTAAAGAGAATAAACTGGCAATCTCTCACAGTATGCTTCTTTTAAAAGAAGTTGCAGGGTGCACAAGTGTTGACAGCCAGAGCCAAGGTTACAAACCAATTACAGTTATACTGTTGTTTTCAGAGGTTTGTAACTTTCTCAAATATTTACCTTTTTGTTTGAAAGGTTTTATTTACTGTGGGAACACTTTCGAAAAGCATTTGAATACGCTTCTTAAAAATGCGTACTTAAAAAATAATCATACTGTAAAATGTGATCACTTTGGGACTACTTAATGATAATATACACAGGGGTCTATACAACTAATCTTACAAAATGAACCTTAGAAATAGGCATAAGCTTGGTTTGTGTTGTCAAAGGCAGTGGTTAAATATCACCTCTCACTAATTGCAGTTGCACTTTCATGGTAAGGTGGGAAAAATGCAATTTTATGTTACAGTTAATGAAGTCTTAATTGTTCCTGTGCCAGAGGTTGCTTGGGAATCCCTTACTTCAGGAATGGTTTGTAGTAATCCTCCAGTGCTGTTACCCTCCTGCCCTGGGCACCTTGATCAATTTCGATATCCATAGGGAATGCCCAAATAATATTTTATGTCCTTATTAGTGCTTATTTGCCTATTCTTTATGATAAAACACTAGAATAAGACACCAAGGTAATTCAGGATGAACACTGCAGTTCTTGCTATACATGTCTATTTGTGTTTTCTTTGGGTTTTTTCTTTACTACTTTCTTGCACAGTTTTAACAATACTTTATAAGTCAGTATCATAGGAAATAATAAGTGTACCCATGTCAACAGCTTCTTTATTTTTAATTTCATTCAGAGCATCACATGGGGTCCATGCATGACCTATTAATAAAGCAGATGATGGGCTTTGCATCAAAAGTGCCTGTTTTAAGTTTTCATCTTTATCCTTCCTTTATTTCTGCTGCCACAGTCAAATTTCTGGTTTTTAAGAAAGGCAACATACTGTATTTACTTCATGGCAGAGGAAGGTATAGGATTCAGTCTTGGCCACGGTAATTACAAAGTCAGAATATCTGGAAAACTCATTTTCATGGCTGAGAACTTTATCCTCCTTTTACTACTTTTTGGGGCTAAAAATATTGTTTATTGATTATTCAGGAGTCATGTGAAGTATAAAGTAAGACTTTCAGAGCCTTGTGGCTTTTAAGCCTTTATAAGCTTGCCCCAATGACTTTCAGCTGGTTGTTAAGAGCTTCTTCGTGTGCTTTTGTGTGAGGTATTAGCTGTTCTGTCTGCAAAATGTGGGTTTTCTTTATGCAGTGTTAGAAAACGGAGCTCTCTGATATGTCCTTTTTATAATAAATGTAAGCTTGAATGCAATGTGAGTATTTTTCAAAAATCAGATCTATTTTGACCAATGTTATAAGTAAATGTGATGCAAGAGAAGGCATCCTGATTTCTCAAGGAGCATTGTATTTTATAGCATCTTTGTGGAAAAGTGCAACTTGAGTAAAATAGTTTCTGGAGTACAGAACCTACTGTACAGTGCTATTTCTGAAATACCACTAGGAAAGAGGCCAGGATTAGAAGGAGAGCAAAATTTAGCAGTATGGAGGACTGGGATTGCTAACGGTAAGCATATTCTCCTTGTGACTGTCCCAGCAGCAGTCTTTTAAAATGCTCAAAGAAGGGAGAATGTGATATGCCTTCATAGGCTCAAGCACTTCTGTGGCCACCTTTATCTGTGACTTTGACTTTTTTTGGTTCAAATTCTATATTCTAAAGTGTTTTGTCGCTTTTCTGTGGAACCTTTGCCCAGGCACTTGAACATCTTAGACGAGAACAGCCCTGTGCAGCCAGATATTCCTGTTGACTGGCTTGTATCTCACTTGGTGTGTAAGTTTAAACACGTTCACAGTCTCTTACATATAAAGTGGAGGGTATTTCTGTGCAGTTGTTTTGGGAAACCAAGGAGTGAATTAGCTTTTGCAATGTTAGTCTTGTTTGTGTGGTTGCTATTGTTAGAAACCCCTCAGAAGAGCTGCTTGGCAAATCAAATCCCACTTGCTGTTCAATTAATTTTAAAATTAAAGATGACCTATTTAGTGAGCAGTTAACCTGAGAAACTTGCTGTGACATGTAAGAATGGTTAATGTGTACAGTGTGCTGTTCTTTGCCTGCATTTTTTTTATTTTTAAACAGTTGATTTAGCAGTGGTGAGACACCATCTGGCATTTTTTAAGCTCTGTGATCATTCCTCTGCATCAGGGTTTCAGGAAAACACTGTCACCACACCCACCAGCAGCTCCCCCTTCTCTGGGGACTCCTTCTTCACATGTTTCCTATGGTGCCTCTGGGATTCAGCCACTCAGCAGCATTTGTTTGCCTTGTTCTACAAGGTGACAGGGTTTTGCTCAAGAGTCAGCAGCCATTGAGGTGACAAAATCTGGCAGCGTGTGCCCTTGCAAGCTGGTGGGGGGGGGCTGGTGTGTGGTGATGATGTGCACCTAGGATCCTGGAGTAAATTATGGTATAACCTGTATATTTGGGGGCAGCAATGCATAGGTCGCTCAGTTGCATCAGCACCCATTTTCTGTGCAGAGCATAAGGAAGATTTCTGTGAGGGGGGGTGCATATACGTCTTAAGTGGCTGAACCAGTTAACTTTCAGTCTTTCAATGGGAATTGCCTATGAGTAGAAACTGGGCATGAAGAGCACAGGCCTACGTGGAAGTAATTTACTTGAGCTATGAGGAATTAAAATTTGGGAAAAAGAAAGGGGATGCTCTCGAGGGAGATGCAGTTGCCACCCTCAGCGTACCCTTCCACACAGACACACGGTGCTTCTTCAGGTGAACATAGACTACCAGAATACAATAGACAGTATTATACCTTAGATAAACATGTAAACACTGAATATACTACAATAATCTCTGCACAATTTAAGATTTATAAAGGAGAGGATGCATTAGGAGTTACTATCAGGCACCATCAATGCATTCCTAAAGAGAGATGGCAGAGATGACTTATTTAGTCTAAAAAGTAAAATCTGATTGGAGAAATACCAGATTTTATTACCAATAATCCATGCTATTCTCCCCTACAAAACAAACATTCTAATGTATGGATTTTTTAAAAATATGTAGTAATTTTTATGCTGTGGAAATAATGTGTAGTCTCACTTCTTTATAGTCTGGGTTGCCACAGGTGATTGCAGTAACCAAAATGTGTTGAAAGAAAAGGTGATGCATTGCATAAAAATCCAGAGTATTGTTGAATGACAGAACTTCATGATACAGTTAATTTCTTCACAGATAAATTCCTCTGAATTACTCAAAAAACATGCAATAGCTTTTGGCACAGATACGTTCATGAATGGATAATAGTCAGTACGAAAGGCACCTTTTGATTACTTTGCTTTTTCTATATGGTTGTGTTTGAAACTTTTAGCTTTGGAGCTCTGAAGATGAAAATGGTAGTAGGCATGTTCTTGGTTCTGCAAAAATTTGATGCATCATAGTAAAACTGCTAACAAGGGGAGCTGTAACTTTAAAAATTACCTCTAGGCAGGTGTTCTTAGGGTAAAATCATTAAATATTTATCAATATAGAGAAGTATTTCAGCGGTTTTTTGTTTCCCTAACTGGGTTAGATAGTATTTACTTCAACTGTTTTTGATGGTCTAATTTGATTACTTTAGTTGTCCAAATGAGAAAATCTTGAGTGAAGTAAGGAGACAGACCACTGGGGGAGAAGAGTGCAATTGTGCAATTAAGATTTCTTGTGTAACCTTCCTAGTTTAATGAATGGTCATATCAATATTAGATGGTACTACCTACTTTCTTCAAATACCTAAGTGTTTTTTCAGTCTTTCTTTATTTTCTAAATGTATCTATTGAAATCCTGAATTGCTGATGCCTCATTATCTTGAGGCATAAAGTGTGTCTCATTTACTCAGACAGTGTTTTTGTAAATGACGCTTGACAAGCCAGCAGACGGGACTTTAGAAACTGATAAGTGTTGGCATCGTCAGTCACTGTTCAAACTCTGCTACACTTGTGCTCTCAAAGGGTTTTGGTATTCTGAGGGTTTTCCATCCCTCCCCTTACATCTGTTCACATACAGTTATTCTTTGGTTGTTAGGTGATTTGGGGATGCGTTGGGTTACTTTTTATGTTTCTTTGCAACCAGGGAGCTAACAAAAACTGTTGGAATTAATGTGTATTTGCACATTGCTTATGTTACTGTTTTAGGTGGTTTTGCATTGCTTCAATATAAGTGTTAATTTGCAATAAATATGGCAAGAATGCTGAAAAATCTAGCTTTTAACACCTTTCCCGTGTTTTTCACAGCATTCCTGTGGTACCTGTTCAGCACATTTAAGTGTGCTCCTTTCACGGAATGTCTCCGAAGGCTTAGCATTTTGGCCAGCATAATGGGGAATCTTCCGAATACTGAAAGAGTTTTTCTCCCTCTTTTCCATGCTTTAATTTTTATTTTTTTTCCTTTTCGTACATGTATGCTATATAAATTGCACCCAGCTCAGTAACTTTTTGTACAGCTCACACAGAAACTTACAATAGTGGCTGTGTTTTCCAAATGTCAGAACTGACATACTTGCTAGTGGTTGAGTACCCTCTCTGCAACATATCTCAACCTCCCTATTTTTGTTGTTGTTGTTACTACAGACCTTTTAGTGCATAAATTCTCCAGTATTTTAACTTCCAAAGTTACTTTCACCCAAGTCTGGTCACCTCAGTCTCCTTGATTAGCTTGTGGGCTTCTTGTTTGTGAATGCCTACAACTTTAGCAACCTGCAGTGCGTGAACATTTTTGTTTTAGTGCTGGATGAGCCTGTTTTTTTGTTTTGTTTTGGTTTTGGGTTTTTTTAACCTCCCTTCCCCCAGGCTATGGGAATTTCCTGTTCTAGGGAAAGGATGGAATCGTGACTCTGCCCTGTTAACCTCTTGAAATTCACAATCCACAAGTCAAAAAAAAATTCTTCAAAATAATTAGTTTCTGAATGAAGATAGCATTTCCAGTAGCGTTGTTGAGGTGTGTCCTCCTAATTACAGGAAGCTGAATGATCAAAGAGTGTGAAAGCCAGCTTATTACTGGCTCCTGTCTCGTCTTCAGGTTCTATTGGCACCTAAACTTTTCACCAGTGTAGGTTCCTCTTACTTGTTTCACCTTGCTAGGAAACCTAAATTATGGCCAGATGCTAGTCTTTAGTTAGTCTCCTAAAGCTAACATGGACTTCAGGCACACACTGTCATAATTATATTTGTTAGCAAAAAGCAGTAATTACTTCTATGGTCTGTGTATAGAGTAGGCTGGTTTCACATTCTTCAAAGAGGTGGTAAATGCTTCCATCTGCTCCCAACATAAGCTATCAGACATTGAATCAACTGATTTCTTACCATGTTCTCTATGGCAGGCTTTGTCACGAGGACTGTCCAACAACATAAATCAAAGTTATCACAACAGACTTGACTGAAGTTCTTTCCACGTGTGCAACAAAAGCACAGCAGGCCAGATCCACTCTCCTTGATGGGGTTCTGTTGATTAACATCAGCTGAATTTCTGACCCAGCATGTCCAGTGCTCTCAATTCCCAAACATAGCTGCACTGGCTCTGTGAGACACCAGGAGGACATTTATATTGGAGAAAAGTTTGTTGTATCAGCTGTGTTACAGAAAATCTATTTTTCCTGAGCTATTTCTTACGGATTAGGTTTTTTTTATTATTATTGTGACTTTGACTAGCTATCAGATGCTGCTATTTAAACAAACAAGTTTCTTCCCTGAGTTTTTCTAAAGATGTTCTGCAGTGAAGTACCTCTGAGACAAAATAGGTGATATGTGCGTATTTAATAACTAACATTAGGATTTGTTCAAACACATTGATATATCAGTCATTCAGTTGTGACTTCAGAAGAGGATCTAGTGGGAGTAAAACAGTGGAGGGCATGTTAAATAAGAACATTATTAAATAAGAAAATTTCAATTTCAGAACACTTGTCTTTCATCCCAGATGCTTGTTGCCCCTCAAGTCAAATCTGTGGCACCAGCACCTGTGCTACCTGTGTCTGTTACTCAAGGGTGAGCCTTAAAATATATGATCTCCTGTATAGAAGGTAGAAGTCTTTATGTACAGCTATTTCAGGAAAAACTGTGTGTTTACACTTGTGGATTAATTTTTTTCTTCCCCCTGCCCTTTCCCATGAGTTTTAGCTCAGCATTTTGGAGCATCTGCTGACAAGGGCACGTCAAAAGACTGTAGAGTAGATCTTCTATTGCATTTTGGCTGGCAGTGCATTTTGGCTTGCTGGTGTATTACATTTGTAATCCTATACCACACATGCCCTCCTAGAATAGATCATAGAATCACTGAAAAATGTAGGTTGGAACCTCTGGCGGTCATCTGGTCTACCCCCCCTCAGCCTCGGCAGCGCTGGCTTCAAAGACAGATAGTGTTACTTGGGGTCTTGCTTCATTTGAGTTTTGAATATCTCCAAGGATGGGAAGGCTACAACTCTGGGCACAAAGGAAAAAAACTCAACCAAACAAATAACAAACTCATTGAGAGGTTCATTAAGAGGTTGCTGAGTCAGGGTTTCCCTTATTGCAACTTGTGATGGTTGCAATGATTTGTGATGAGTTGTGATGGCTGCGTGAGCTGCATTTGTCTTTGCTGAATACTGTGAGGCTTCTGTCAAGACAGTCTTCTGGTTTGTTCTGATGTTGGGGAGCAGCAGCCCTATGCCCCACCATTTCAGTCCTCCCCCAGTTTGGTGTCATCCAAAAATGGGGTGAGGGTGTGTCCATCCCGCTGACCAGGTGAAGCAGTATTGACCTTGGTACTGACACAGGAGGGACACCACTTGAAATCAGAAGCCACTTGGATTGTTAGATCAGAACCATCGTACCACAACCACTGCATTTGAGGTCCGGTGACCCAACTAATTTTTCACCCAACTTCCAAAAATGATCATCTGTTTTCTTCTCTTGCCCAATCTTTACATTTCAGAAATGCAAATATGACAAACAGATTAGTGGAAAAGTGTATGGTGGAAGAGAAATTGTTTGTATTTTATACTTCTAAAGCCGCATCATTGGTTTTAGGAAGGAATTGAGAGTTGTTTGTGAAAAGGACAAAGGCCAACAGATGGATGGTTGGTTTGTTTGTTTTTTTAACCAGTCTATGTTGAAAGTAGCACATTTAAAGTGATTTGAACTGGAAAGTAATTAAAGGGAGGATTGCAGTTGTTTTGAGTTATGGGGTTTTTTGGTACAAATTTATATTTTTTGAGCTTTATTGCACTGGTTGGGTGTAGAGGAACTTTATAGGAAAAGCAAAAGAGGAAGAGTGGTTTTAAGGGGAATAAATGACAGTAAAATGTCATCAAAAAAAGCACCAGGAAGTAACAGGAAGGTTCAGCATATTAGAACAGTTTTAGAATAATTTTTGCTTTAAAATCCCTGCCTTATGTTTCAAGTATATGCACATTATCTGTGCATAATTCAGGTAAATCTTGCCATCATGCCTTAGTGCATTCATTTCTCTAACCTCGCTAGGTTCATTATGACTTACATGTTTTCTTTCTTTTTTTTTCTTTTTTTTTTTTTTATTAGGACTTGGAAAAGTTTGCACAATAACTAAGGTGTATTTGAATGCCTTTTAGCTAAGCCAAACAGCTTTGATTGTCAAAAGATACACAAGTATCAAGTATGTTGACTTTGCAAGTGGACAAGCATTCAATAGATGAATTAGATGGATCTATGGAAAATCTCTTCTATGAAGCATCTTGATGAATGAACATTCGTTTTCATTATGCCACAACTGATTTATTTCATTACATTACTGCAAAAGACAGTTTGGTGGCAGAACTCGGAACAAGTGTTCTGGAAATGAGCAAAACATTGAAAATTTAGCAAAGAAATTTTTTTTGTCCTAAGTGTTGGTACAATTTGTGCAAAGGTTATAATGAAACTGTGTAACACTTTACCTTCAAATAGGTGTGTTGTCTTGTTTGTG
>VZTM01035002.1:25000-30170 GCA_013400555.1 Jacana jacana | reverse complement strand
ATATATTTTTTCCTTCAAAAATGCAAGTAAAATTATTCTTGCTTTGTTAGTAACAAATTTCAGGCATAGAAGAAGAGAGACGTTGCTTTTAATGATTTATGAAATGATTAATGTAATCAGAAATAAAGACACTATGTCTAAAGATATGGAATGCAGAAATAATGCAACAGAATACTGATATTCTTGAGCTAATAGTGTATTTTAATAAGAATGTAAAAGCATTAAGGTGGCACTCTTGTGGTACAGAGGGAAGATTCAGATGCCTACGCATAGGTGCTTTCAGCTTTTCAGCCAGAGATGCCTGGGTGCCCTGCCTGTCCTATACACTCCAGGAGGGTGCAGGCTTTCTACAGGTCCTACCTTAAATATGTCAGCTCTTGCAGATGCCNATTCTTGGCTTTTTTTGGCTGATGTAAGGTATGATTTCTAAAGGAACTGAGTGTTTTCCTTATACTGCCTATAGAACATCGAGCAAACTGATTTATATACTAGGCAGTATAGAGAAATGTATTTGTAACCAGTAGACTAGCCTGTTAGTCAACATACTGGTGTGTACCTCTTTCTCGCTGTGCCCTGGAGCCTGTCCTTACAGAAATGCAGTGAGCTTTTCACTGGACTCCAGCTGAAACAAGCATCTTTAACATGATAAACTATAACATTTTTAGGAACATTAAGTGCAGCATAATATTAATATATTTTTTCCTTCAAAAATGCAAGTAAAATTATTCTTGCTTTGTTAGTAACAAATTTCAGGCATAGAAGAAGAGAGACGTNCTTCAAATGGCCCCAGATATCTGTGTTTCTGCATCTAAATCACATCCTGGAATCTAAATTAAATTTAGAACTTATTTGGGCTCTCACTGACTCATGTCAGTGAAGTGAAAACAGCAGGAGTAATGTTAATGGGCTTTTGATAACACGTAAATGCTGCTTATGGAAAGCACAGTTTATGCAATTTCCCTACTAAGGGTGGTGCAACGTTTTTTTAACAGAACTTCAGAATAAAGGTTAATAAAAGAAAATAGTTGGAAATGATAAAAGAGAATGCATGTCAGAACTTACAGAAAAAGCAGTCAGGACAACTTTAATAATAATTTTCATGTTTTTTTAAAATCCTCAGTGGTACAGCAATAATCTGACCTAAAAACTGTTCCTTCTCTCAGAATTTAACATTCACTTTCCTTTGTATCAAAATAGTATTTGTCATAATGAGATGCAAAGTAACTGAATGCTATGTAACACAACATGACACAATACAGTTAACAGAATACATTTAAAGAACAACACTCTTATTCTCAAATCAGATAGCCACCGTCATTTCAGAGAACAGGTATCTAATTATAAGTATGTGTGTGGACTCATGCAGAGCAGACAATGAGATGTCTTGGCTACTTGCAAACCAGCAGATACTGTGGTTCACTGGGTATCCAGATTATTTGAGGGCAGTTTGTCACATCTCTAGATATTTCTTTAATGAGTTCTTTTTGCATTTACCAATCTCCATGTTCGCTGTTTTGTAAAAATTCTATTTGTTCAATTCTAGTCCAGTATTGTTGACTTTTTCCAAGCAAAATTAGCTAGCTTTTGGGGGAAATAGATATATATAAATTTAGCTTTGCAAAGATTTTCTATGGACAAATTAGACCAGTAGCAGTAAATTTTCAGTGTTGAATTGATACATCATAACAAGAAAGATGACCGGAATTATCCACTTAGTTCAAGTAGTGGCAAAATAGGACACCAGAGAGAAATTTATGGTAGTTTCTACAATACCTATTATCCTATTTAGGCTCTGATCCTATAATTGGGTTTGCCCAAGTGGATCTGATTGCAGGACAAGGGCTATATATCGTATGCTCTTCAGGGTACAGGCAATTGGGATTTTTTTTTGCTGTTTGGGGTTTTTTTTGCATTATAGGTGAGGCCTAGAAAAAGGTAGATGTACTGCTACAAAAGATAAAATACTGGAATAAGTCAATAAAATGATTTTTCTCTTTTCACTGCTTAAAGAAGGTCTGTGGATATTGCATCAGCATGGATGATGAAAATAAGAAGATATTGAAAGATACACAGTGTATTTTAAAAGTTTGGGACTTTATTTCAGTCCGTGGTAGAAAAAGAGAGGGATTCTTACCTTCTTCATAGTAGACACAATTTAATATTGATTTATCAAAGCATCTCTCTGAAATTTCAACAAGGGCAGGCTAGAATCTCTGACTGTAAATAGTAATATTTAATATCTCCCACTTCTATAAGACTTCTCAACCAAGGATGTTAAACTGCTTTACAAATATTAATTAAGGCTTAATTAAGCAATTAATCAACTGTGTCATATTACTTTATAATTATGATTTATATTGCTCCCAGTGTGTGGTAGGCAATTTACAGATATATGAAAGAATCCTGTCCTGAAACGTAGAAATTTAGATAATGTGGTCTTTCCTTGTTAATCATGACCCACAGATATCAAATATTTCTCTCTCGTCTTCATCTTCTAACTCTAAACTATCACAATCATAAATCAAGAGTGAGCATCTAGCTACTTCTGTGTGGGCCAAGGTCCTATCCTTGAAGATTTTTGTGGCAGGTTTATTTCATCTAGCAGAAAGCCATGACTGTTTCCAGTATTTCGTCTTTCCCTCTCAAGTTAATATCTTGTACAGAGGTCTGGAGCTAGAGTTGGTCGCAGTGCCTGACTGCAACTCTGTGCAATCCAAGGTTTTACAGGTTTTTGGGAACCTCTTTGTTCCATGAAACCTTAGGAAATACGATCTAGGAAATGCTCTGCACCCCAGATATAACATTGAAACTGTTCTAAGACCCATGGGTTGACCACGTAGCTCTGCCCAATAACATATCTATCATTCTAGTAGTTTAAAGTTCTTATCTCTGCAAAGGGCTACCAACCTAATATAACATTGTGGTGGAAATTTTTCCAAAGAATGCTTCATAAGAAATGCCCTTCCACAGCTTTTCTCCTTAGTAGGGACTGAGAAATACTGCTGGCTCCATTTTTGTAAACTGGTAAGTTTATTGCACAAAAGTTAGCACAAAACACTACTCAAATACATTGATTCTTTCTGCAATTGATTAAATAATACAAATCAAAGCACACTTGCATGAGTACACTGCCTGGGACTAAAGAAAGGGAAGTAATTTTATGTAATATTCGCAACAAATAATTAAGTTCTATTCAGTGGTTGTATTTTTTGAAGAGGTAGTACAGTATTTTTTTTCCTCTAATCTACATAAGCACTGAGTGACTAAAACTGACTGCTCAGTGCCCCTAGAAGTGCACAGTTCACAGTGCACATGTCCAGAGGTGCAACGCATTAGTGGGGTCACAGCCGCATTGGTAACATGGCAGTTGTGCTTCTGTGTGTGCCTGAAAAGTGCCTCCCACTAGTGCAGGTTGATGGGTCTATTTTTCGTTACTAACTCTTCCTCAGATACTACTAATCCAATAAAAGAGGTCTCCTCAGAGCTATGTAGACTGCCTTAAAACAGAAAGAATTTAACTGGGTCCAGGAAGAAGTGTTCACTTCCTCAGCTGGCTTAGCTTTCTCCAATTGTTACCCTCCTTTTGCATAATATTTATCAAACATTAAGCTTTTGCTTTTATTTATCAAATAATATTATTTATTAAAGATTCCAATTTTGATTAATATTTATCAAAACACAGCCCTACAAGCCACTGCTAAGATGTCATGAAAATAAAATCCATTTGTGATTGTGAAGCTTTCCCCTATTACCATAGTGTTGAAGGTCACACGAGGGAAACAAATTAAAAGGCCATTTCCTCTAATCAGTATGCATCTTTACCGTTTGCTATTAGCAGTTATTTTTCCTTTAAAAAAAAAAAAAAAACTGGTATGTTTACCATTTAACTTAAGTGTCATGTAAAAATCTTGGTATTTTAAGAGAAGCTAATTATATTATGTGGAATGTATTTGGATGTGGTCAAGTCACAATCTGCTAAAGCTTTTTAATTTTGAATAAGTCTGAAAGCACATGAATAAAAAAAAAAAGAATCCTAAATGTGCACTAGAACTTTCAATGACATCAGTCTGCCAATAAAGAGAGTCTGCATTTATGCCTTGATTATATTTTGAAACTTTAGGCTCTGATCTATTAGTAAAATCCTAAGTAGAATAGAAAGATTATGACAGCAATTTAGGAGTGAATCTCCTGGATATTTACAGCCCTTGGTGCTTGCACTGGGAGATTTGTATACACATTTTAAAAACCACACAAACTGACTGGTTTTAGTGGATTTGAATAGAATCCTGAGGAAGCAGAGAGAGACGGAGGTGTCTTTACTGGTACACATAGGAGGAAAAAATAAAAATAGCAAAATTGGTTACACAACTCAGCACATATTCTATTTTAAAGCCAAAATATTTCTGCAAATACTCGACTCTGCCTGATGGATGGTATTCATGAATTATGTCATTTGCTACTATGTATGATATCTCTACAAACTTCCTTAGGCATTCTTCTTCCTCCGTTTTTTATAGAGTAAAATACTGCAGGGATAAAGACAGGAAGCAGAGGATTTGAAACAATTCACTTCAAATTCCATGGCTTACATTTTAGGGAGGAAGATGATGAGTTGAATTAACAGAGCATTAATATGTTCAAGTTTTCTAGAAAAAGTCATGCATATATAATTTTATATGCAATACATTATTTTTTTACTTTTGCTCCAAAGAGATAATTTTTACTCCTAAAATATTCCTGCTCAGTTACCAGGACATTGTGATGGACTTTGAAAAACTAAAATAAAAGGCCAAAATTCTGTCATAAATGTCAGAACCTAGAGGAGATTCTCTAGCAGGTTAACTGCCTTGATAAAATGAGGTTACATATGTATTTCTTTATGTCTGTATACAGGCTGTTAGTGGTCATGGGTATATAATTTGGCACCCTAGCCTGCAGAAAATGAGAAGATACAATTAAACCGTAAAATAAAATTTTACCAATTCTCTGTGAAGTGCTCCTTCGTGTCAGTTATACTTGCAAGATAAACAGGTCAGAAATAGGTCATTTAATTTATTTTCCTTTAAATACTTCCAAAGTTCTAAATTATGGCAAAGTAAAATGGAAATGTGTTTGTACAAAATATTGTCTAATACAAACACTCAAATATGAAGGAAAATATAAGAATATA
>VZTM01035002.1:0-20000 GCA_013400555.1 Jacana jacana | reverse complement strand
ATGCTCATACTAGGCACAAGGGAAATCCTTGTAGGGAAGAATTCTAAAGTCAAAAGGGGCCTATTCTCTCATTGCTGTGTAAGGAATTTAGGTATCTAGCCCCTCTTACTGCTGACGGGTGTTACAACTCCAGGGCTTCCATGCATCAGCAGGACAATACCTATACAAGTTCAGCAGAATGGAGACCTTGCCCATATTGAGCCACGAAAAATGCCACAGGTTTCCCCAGTGCAGGTAAATGATGGGGGAGAACTGCAATCCAGGGCTATCACGTCATGGCTCCAGCCAAGCAAGCCTTTGCAGAGTGCATCCATGCTGTCCATTCCTCAGCCATACAGAAAATATGGCCACTGCACTGATTCCACAGAGCTCCAAAGAATGCTGCCTGAATTTCCTGACTTGTGTGACACCCAGCTGGGCTCCAAGGTTTCCCAGTAGCTAGGAATTCCGTTGTATGGCTAGGCTGTCTTTTATTGCCTCAATAGCACTTGAAGACCGTGTGGGAGAAGGGGTGTGTGGAAAAGTGAACCCAAGTTAATTAACTGAAGCTTTCCAAGAAAATATACAGAGCAAAAAATAAGTAAAATAAAGCAAAGTAACAGCAGTGCTGTAACAAAACAAGGTTGGAGTAGACAGAAGCAAGGAAAGAGCAGCAAGAACACATGACATGCTACCTGAACACATTGACAGTATTGACAAGTGTGGTTGGTTTCGCCCATCAAAGAGATGGCCACTTGCAACTGCACAGTTGTTATTCACTCCTTTTGGTTTACAATTAAACATGCCAGTTTGAGCTACTAACAACCCTCCTGAATGTGGACCACAAGTACCCCTGGGAAGAAGTCTGTAGGATGTTCTTATGCCATTTCCACTACCCCACCCCCACCCCATTTGCGTTTGTTTTTTGTTTTTTTTTCCAGGGACACACTGAAAGCCCGTTTTCACAAACAGGAGTCTCTGCTGAGTTTTGATGGCTTTTGATCAGGCACTAGCCCTTCAGCACTGCCGGCCACTGTGGCAAACATGACCACAGCAGCATTAAATTATTCTGACTCATATTGCTGGCTGTGCAACTAAGATCCGTAACATCTGAAGACGTTTCTGAGATGTTTTCATGGCACAGAAGAGAAGGACACCTGAGCCCAACTTCTTTATAGCTACTCATAATATATGGAAATGCATTAAAATCTGACCAAAATGCTAGTTTAATGTTAACATACCTGTCTCGAAGGCTCTGCTACAGAATCGTCTGTTTTAATTGTTAAGATCACGTGTCCTGGCTTAGTAGCTGAACTACTACATAGGATATTGCAACTTTGAGCTCTTGTTTGATGGCTGTTAATAGCACTCATCAGGTATGAAAGACTAAAATTAAAATTAAAACTGTTTGTTGACAGGAAGAATAAATCTCATAAAACATTTAATCTATGTGCATTATGTTGAGTCAGAAACGATTCACAGACAAAAAGCAGCTATTGATTTTAGCAAATTAAGAAAACCAGGATATGTATTGGAACTTATTTAAATATCCTAAATTCTGCTTAATAGCATGAGCTGCTGGCTCTGCAAAATTCTGGAAATGCACCCTGCCGTTTGTACTAATTGGTGGGAAATGTAGGCCTGTGTCAAAGACAACTAATTGTCTGAAGAAAATAGCTTGTTTCTGACATCAGTACACACCACACCCCTATATCACATGAGGAGGGTTTCAAAAAGGTGTTATATATTGTCATGGTAATTATAATTGGGTTATATGTATCCAAGGTACGGAACCCATACAAGGTGACGGCATAAAAGAGGGTCTTATAAATGAGACTGTAGGGCATTTAACTAAACAATTGCATGCAGAATAAAGAGCTTACATAAAAGTGTGTATTATGCAGATGTTAGAAACCTGTATCTCTGAGAAGACACTATTTTGACCATAATGCATTCTGTCATGTGAGATAAAATGCAGAGAACATTTACATTTCTCGCACTCACTGAGCTTCTACCACACGGCTTGCATTTTTCTCACATCAATAGACATCTTTTTAAACATTATATTCATGTCTGTCTCTCTTGATGGCAAATAAAATTCAATAAATAAAATACTTTATGATAAATATGTTAGATTTAAGAAGCAGTTGTGATAAAATGCACAGGTTTTCAAAAACGATTTGTTAAAAACAAATAAATTTAACAAGACATGTACACAAGCTCAAAGCATATTAATATATTGTAGATGATGCACAATAACATAATGACCCAAAAGAGCTTTTGCACAGTTTTTCACACTGCTTAACTTACTACTAAGTAAGACAAATAATCAGCAGAACTTGGACCCGCTGCCTCTGTAGATCAGATCAATGTATGACTGCTGTAATAGCTTGACTTGCCAGGGCATTTCAAACCAGCCACAGTTACAGATAGCTGCTGTATAGCAGGGAACACATTCACTACAAAGCCATCAACAAGTCTTATGTCATTTAGAATATGGTTATAGATCACTAAATATTTCTATCAATACTATAACGCATAGCACAGTCTTTTTGCATTCACCCAACCAGATTGGTGTACTTGGTAAAGCAATAATTTGTAATAAAATATAATTAGTAAGCACAATTTAAATATCCTACTGTGCTCCTGGTAATCATCTCCTTTTTAGGTAATTTCAAACTGCACACTTAATGTGTATCTTAGAGATAAACAAATAGAAGTCTTACTGCCAATCACCACTTCCTCAGTTTCTTTTGAAATTTTTGCTTCTACCATTTTGCAAGATGGTTATTTCTCAAATATCATTCCTACTTTGGTTTTGTTTGGGTGGGTTTTTGTTGTTTTTGAAGGAGTAAAGCATATAAAAAGTAATGAATGAATCTTGCTGTATCACTTCATTACTTTCATTTCATTTTCTATTTATTAGTTTCCTACTTTTTCTTAGTAACTGCTTTAAAAGATTGCTTTTACTGTTTTGCTATTATATCCCTTATGGAACTGCCAAGAAAGTCAGACAGACAATGTGCTTTTTGGGAGGTTTAGAAATGCAAAGTAAGAAACAGCCCACCAGTGATTCAAAGACCTTAGAACATGAACAAGACAAAAGACTATTATTTACTTTTCAATGATGAAAACTGAGGCACAGATCAAGTAAGATATTTCCACAACATTAAGGACTAATACTACTTCCTTACTCTCCTGTTCATGTAATTGTCAGGCTGTATCTGTAGGCATACTCACGCTTGTGAACTGAGGAGATCTGTTGCTATAAGAACCCATTTCCTTCTACCTGCTAGAAAGAGACAAAAGTTTTCTCAAGCTTCGGAGAGGCATGCCCTGTTTGAAATGGAGCTACTGCTGCCACATCTATCAACACCCTCAACAAACTGCAGGGCAGTGCTCGTTACCAGCTAGCGAAGGCAATCACAACCAAGTTGCTTCATACTCATCAAAATGCTTGATCTGTGTGCACCTGAATTACATATTGCTCAAGGGCCAGTCATCCCTGTCAAGCTTTAACCTTATCCCCTCCAAAAGTTAGTTCTCCTTTTCCAAAAGTACTGCTTGATCTATTGCTATTCACAGGCCTACCTACCAGTGCTCCCTCAAGGACTAAATGACACCAGTAATCTTATCATTTGATGTGTTTGTTTCTGGAACATGTTCACAACAATCCTAATCCCAAATTCCCTGCTAGCACCAAGTTAAAATTCTTCTCAAATAGAAACTGTTTTTCTATGTCATGAAGCACAAAGCACTATTTCATATCATAGTGTCACTATGCTGAATTTGGTTAGGCTTCTTGCAGAATAGTTGAGGTGTAGTTGGCCATATCTTGAGTCTGGGAGCTATCCTAAATGACTGCTCAAAATTGCCTTCAGCTCAATTTTTGTTCCTGCAGCAATGTCAAGATTAGGACTTTAACACAATGTATTAAGTAAGTGTCAAGCCCTTCAAATCACAAAATTGACTTTAGAGCAAGAAATATTCAGAAATTAATTAGCCTGTTGGAAATTGTTGTATTTGCCTTCTGGAAGCTAAACCTTTGACTGACTTTCAAACTATACCTCATAGGCCCATGAGATGAAAGAGTTACACTTTAAAAATACAAAATCCCCAAATTTCAGACATCTGCTATTTTGTGTCATCTGATTTCATTATTTCACATAAAGCATATCAAATATCACGAGATCCACTATGAATCAAGAGTTTGGGAGCAGTGGTTTTGCAGGAATTTTGTCTAACAATATCCTGAAACTAAGAAATATCTGCCTGGCATTTTAAAAATACGAAAAAAAATCTGAAATTTATATATCAAAGCTCTTTATATGGGCTAGACATCTACAGAACTGAAATAATTAACTTCTGTGTAGACTAGGAAGAACAGAGAGGGATTACCAAGACTGGAAGATGAAGGAGGCATTTTGATCTTTGCAGGAGACTAAAAACACTTTCACCACCATTTTGGACAATAGTTGTAGTTTAAATTTTTATAAGCTGTTTTAGAATATTTCTTCTTGAAACCCCCAAAACTATTGTTCCACTTAAGATCAGACTGAGAAACAGTATTTTATTTTTTAACTATCTTACTTATCTTCCCAGAAAAGGAAGGTTAAGCTGGTTTTGAAATATTTTCCCTGCGATGAAAAATGGCTTAATGATTATAATCCTATATTTGGTGGTGAAGCTTAAATGCAGTTGCCCAAACTTACAAATTGTACATTAAGCTTCAGGAAAATTCAAAGAACAGTTGTAGTAGAAGTCATTACTGGAAAAGTTGTCTTTTAGCTACTATCCAGTAAGCTTAGGAATTAAGATAGTAATAAAATCACCAATAAGTATTTTGCCTACAGGAAGACCGGACAAGCTTTAAAAAAGTACCAATGGTAACTGCCCCCATTGAAACTAGTCCAAATTCCCACTGTTTTCCAGTGACACTACAAATAGAGACATGTCTAGTCCTATTTCGCATTTTGACATTGTTTTGGAATAGCTATTACTCCTTTCATGATTGCTACCATTTTGATTACTTCAATGCCTAGAAAAAATAGTGGACAACCATGACTCTACTCCATTATGTCATGTCTCAAAACAGACACTTTTTTTTTTCTATTTGAAGCTTATAAATCCACTAGGACACATATAATTAGCTATTAAACATACAATTTGGTTTTGTTTACATGGTACAGAATTGTACTTTTCAACATCTGATGTTCCCCATGGCAAGACATGCAAAATTTTCAGCATTTAAAGGCCCAGTCTAGGACTTGGATGACTGCAGCTTCAGTTCCTTACAGTGCCAAAGACACTTCAGATTAGATATACAAAGACATCTCCATATAGGTTAACTTATAAAAACTTGGACTTTACTGGGGGATCTAAGCTGATCCTGCATTAAGTCTCCATGAGAAGGCCAGCAGGACTTCTGCAAACACATGGTGTCAGTTGCTTTCTGCCCTTGGTTCTATGAATCCCCTGTTTCTTACTGAATAGTGTCTCTGTTTCTCCAGAAAAAGTTATGGAATATTCTGGAGCCTTGTTTCTAGGCCTAAGAACAATAGTATTGTCATAAGTGATCAAATGATTGAGAGATCAATGTTACATCTCTTGGTCAAGTGCCCTGTCTCCTGAACTATATAAATAGGGGGCCTTGACCTACCTATGGCATCTGATTCTTAGTGTAAACAGTGAGCATGCCTTAGACGATAAATAATAAAAAAATCTTATTTTCTAGAGTCTTGCATGAAAATTTACAACAAAATCCCATAACACTTTGGTAAGTCTGAACAAGCAAAGTCTTCAGCTTCTCCCTTTTCCTGCAGCTGGCACCTGTTATACATCTTTGTTACATTCTTCATAAAAGAAATCCTGAGGCAGAAAAAGGAAACCTGCACATTTACCCCCAGCCTTGATTGTCCCAGCCCAGCCTCCCACCCAAGGGCTCTCCAACCCTACCCAAGGCCCAGAGCCAAATGTCAGCCCCTAGAGTAGAGGGGGGGAAGAAGAGAAGCGACAGAAGCTACAGCATGAGGCTCAGGGAGCCCAGGACTGAAATAAATAAACCCTTATCTTGAAGAGGCTGAGAACTGAAAGGCAGACGCCGGGCTATGAGTCACACAGAAGAGACAACTGAGTCCCTGCCACTGTTGGGGGTGTGTGAAGATTTCTTATTTCTTTACAGGCTCTGCCTCCTTCTGAATTTTAAGTTTGTTCTTCAGGTTTATGTGGAAGTAAATTTAGCTTCAAAGGTGGGGAGGGGTTGTTGTTTTGCTGTTGCTGTTGTGTTTTAAGACAACCCTTTTTTGGCACTTTGGCATGTTCCCTTGAAACAAAAGTTCTGCAGACCCCTTATTCTCCAGCCCACCCCACCCCTGCCTAGCACAAAGTGAGTTTCACTTTGTATCTCCATCCACCAAACTTCTGTTGAGCTCCTCCCTCTCCATCACACACAACACTGCACAAGACAGCCTTGCAGGTGGCTCGATGCCGGTTTTTTGCATTTCACCTTATAAACAAAGAAAACTTACTTACATCCAATGGAATATGCTTTAAGAACCAATTAAAAATGTGTTTTAATCTGGAAAAGCAGTACCTCCATTATGACTCTGGCAAGACCCTCCAGTTACATCAGTGATGAGTTTGGCCTGCTTAAGATCTGCATCTTTGTACAGACTTAATAACCCATAATTTGTGAGAATATTTTCAAATTATAAAATAAATAATAAAAAAAAAAAGTCACAATACTGGCACAAACATTTTCATGTTCGTATTCTTAAGGTCTTATTAATAATGTTGCACTTGCCTGCAAACCTGCAAACTCAGTTAACAACATTAGAAGCCCCTGACAATTTCTTTGAGACAAAGAGGTTGCCAGTGAAGCTTTCTAACCCCCTGGATTGTTATGCAAATAGTTAAAATATTGAAATGAATTTAAGGACTTATACTCTAACACGTCAGTCCTGTTATAATTTGGAGACAATGAATAATATATTCCAGACAAAGTGAAGGCAGCTATAGAAGTAAACTAAAATAGGAAAATTACGCCCACCAGGCATTTAAATTTAGGAGCTGAATAAATTATCCATACATTAAAAGGTTCATATATTTCAAAGAAAGCATAAAAAAGTTTAAAAAATAACAGAGAAAATGTAAGAAAAAGCAGAATAATTCCAAATGTGATCAAAGCTGGTGTGGAAACCTATTAAATGGATATCCTTGTTGCACAGAAATTATACAATACTACTTTCACAGATCTGTTCTTTTAGCAGATATTCACTTAGAGCCTCTGCTGTTTTATGAAATTAGTTTTAACCTAGTACATTGAAAAAAAACATTAAAACTAAGATTATTATCCATTCAAATTTCTTTTGGCACAATGGACATTCATTGTTTTTAATCAAGTGTACTCTTTTATCTGGTTCTCTCCTGAAAGGACTTCCATATATTCTTGTATGATTCAGTTCACTGCATATGCTATTATTACAAATATATTAATTAAAAAGCCCACTCAGAGTACTTGCTGAAAACAGAAAATACTTCAACGGTTTTCTCATGACACTGAAAAGCCAATTCTCTCAACATTCATCCAGGCCCTAGTTATAACTTCATACACAAAGGACTTTCAAGTGCACACCGCTGCCACGGAGTATCTTAACTGTTACTGCCATGATTTTATAACAGGTTTTGTTTCAAATATCTGAGCAGACTTTTGTGGTTTTCCATGGATTCCGAATTAGGAATAGAGGAGATGCTCTTGCTCATGCTAACATGTAAGAAGAAATCTGCAAACAATTTTTTTCAGGTTTCCAGTGAACTAAACTAATGTTATATACTTTCCGGTGAGGAACAGACTCATGTCTAGTTAATAGTGCCATTTAACAGAGGTTGCATTAAAATTCGCACCTTCAAAAGGGATATGCTTTTTTGTAGCTCATTCTGAGAGAATGAGCATCTTCAAGTGAAGCCAGCCCAGACATTGACACTGGTACGACAGCGTCAGTACCATAGGTTGGTAGCTTTCTTCTGTAGGCAGTAGTGGTTGCAGAGCAATGTCCAAAGGACAGCAAGCCTGGCTGGTCACATAAATGTGGATTTCTGAGACAGGCATGAAAGTATTTTAACATCTTACTGACAATATCTGACAATATCTGACTTCACTATCCGACTTATGAGAATCTCTTCTGTCAAGGTACAGTGTCAGAGAAGTAACAGTGAATTTGTTTACTTCTTGCGAACGACTCATAGTCCTGACATAGACTAGATCCATACAATTGTGTATATTAGAAAATATTTCATACTATGAAAAGTTCAGGTAGCAGGCACAAATATTATTCTCAAAACAAATGATTTTGCAATACTGTGAAGCCTTTTTATTTTTATTTGCCATACTGTGTAGATTTTATTGCTCTAAATTTAACCATTTTACATCCAGGCCACCCACCCATGAAAGAAAAATGAGCCACCAAAAAAATAGCGACTCTGCAACTATTCTGAGCATTCCCATGCATCCGCATTGAAAGTGCCTCTGTGTGAAGTAGATTATTCCAGTTGGAAAACTGGTTACATTGTATCCAATGTGTTTTAAGGACATCTTCAAAGGGAATTAAGTCATAGTAGCTTGCATGCTGTAAATCTAAGCTAAGCCTCTCTTACTACATACTTATTCCATGGATAAAGGCCACAGTAGAGCCACAACTCATGTAAGGTCAAATCTCTGTTGGAAATCATTAGAGGTTCATCAGTATGATGTGGCCCATCATGAATATTTTCTAAAAATCATTCAAATAGCATTTTACTTATTTAAAACTATCTGTGCTCAGTGCTACCATAATATAGGGGGTACAGCTCTGAAATGTACAAGTCTTGCTTGATTTGAGGAACATATGGGCAGAATAAGAACGTTCCAAATGACTGTGGCTTTTCTGAGGAAGAATAAACATGTACAAGATTCACTATCAATGAAGTTTTATGGCATGGAATCCAGACAAGATTAATATATAATGCAACAATTTGTGCTTCTTAATTTAGTTGGTGGAGTTTCATGGAAATTTGTGGTTTTGCTCCAAAATGATATATATAAGGAGTAGGTCACCAAATAAACCACCCTTTCTGCCTTTCAGTGTGTCCTGAACTTAGGTCATTTGGGATATGTGGTTCAGTCACTGATTTTGATATTTGTAATGTGTTGTTGTGACTAGTAAAATTCAAGTATTTAATTTTGTGAGAGCCGGTTCTTTACCTGCAATTTGGAGCAGTGCAATTGCACTAGCTCTGGCTGAAGGGATTTTTGCTTGATGATTCATTCATATCGGTAAGAACTCTAATGCAGACGTAATTATACCAGTGTGCCAATTCCTACAACTTTAAAAGCTTTCCCACTCCTAACAGGAGTGTATTTGTTAAAAATTATTGCGTCTCTAGAAGTCCCCTTTCTTTAGTGATTTGCAGAAACAGGTATGCATCATCTGAGAGCAAGTTAACAGCCATAAAATTATCATTTATTGCCTTTAGGACAAAACAATAAAATTTAGGCATCCAAACCTAAACTCTCACTCCACAACTAAGCTTCACTAATGTGAAGAGCAAAAGGGGACTTTTTGACTTTGACTGTATATGGCTACTGCCCCTGTCCACATATACACTGACCACCTCAAGTTGCAAAGGGCTACGGATTTGTAGCTATTACGTAAGGAAAGATTTGGGACAGATCAGAGTGCTTTTCTGAACTGTGACACTAAGAAAATGCTACATTAACAGGTGGAAGGAACCATCCAGGCTTTTGCTGTAGGATTAATGAAGGTCACAAAACAAGGATGATCTATAATTTCCTTTATAAAGTATCAGACTGGATATTTGAATTACCCAGAGGCAAGGATTCTATCTCCAAAGGATAAATCTTGTATTTTGGCCAATATGTAGGGTCCTTTCCAAGAACCTGATGAGTCCTAGCAAGAAAGTATAGGTCACTTAGACATAGGGAATCATCTTTGCATTTTAAAAGGCCAGACACTTTCAGAATTGTGAGTTGTACTGCTGAAATTATTGATGGATAATTCAGAGAAGTTAATGAAATTGTAACACAATCAGACTGTAAACATTTGCATCTAGTATTTTTCTGCTTGTTCAGCATGCCTTATTCTCCACTTTTAGATGTATTTGAGCAGCTAAATAGTATCATTTTACTGATAAAAATTAATCCTCATCAGATAGCTTTACCTGTTTTAACTCTACCTGTACAGCTTAATCTCAATGGAAAACTGAATTGAAGACAGGTTTTAAAAGGATAAAGAAGGGTGGTTTTTAATTTTTAGGAATGAAAATTGATGGGTCAATTCTGCAAATTGAGGAACTGGACACTCGGGGTGCAGAATCTTGCTTTGTATCTCATTTTCAGCTGAGGAGTCTATAAATAAAAATAATGTTTCTTGGTTTTTTAAGGAAAAAAAGCTCTATTTTCCTCCAAAGTTACATCATTTCTTTCATATGTGTCTTTTCTTTGTTCAAAAAAAAGGCTTTTGCCTACATACCTGATTTTCTGTGCCATATATCAAAATCTTACAGTCAACTTCTGATTTATCACCTATTCAGTGCATGAGAAAAACAACTATTTCAGATACAGAGTTTGTGGATTATTTTGTTTTAATTTCCATTTTAAACCCTTTTACTCTAAATCCAAGCATTCCAGATTTGGCAATCTATATTTTTTTGTCTTGCAATTAAATCATTCTGATTTCATATTGCCCTGAAATCAGCCACATGGAGAAAATATGTAGAGTCCTGATTTGCCTTTCTGAATCTATTTTTCACAGTTGCAAAATCCTGGTCAAATAAATTAAATTACTGCAACAGGATGTAACTAATTTTATGTAAATTAAGGTGTTAATGTTCTGAATCGCATTCCTGAAAATGGTCTGTTTTCTCTTGCAGCTTTTCTTCATTAATGCCACAATGAAAAAAATTAATTTCTACAAGACTAAGTATTGCTCCCTGACCTCTAAAAGAATTAAATTTATAGATGGTCTTAATGGTCAGCTGACACTTCTCAGTAGCCCACCCAAATAAATCAACACCCCTGCCTGCGTGCCAACAGAATGGGCTAATGTGAATTCAGTTTTTTTTAAATATCACATGATCTGTGCAAGGTTTAGTCATGTTGCTGGATACATCATCACTGTAATGTTTTAACCTCTGTTTGTAGCAGTCTCCTAACACATGCAAAAACGATGCTTTAGGTTATTAAGAAAATACAAGATTAGCAGAATGAAAATAAGCATAATTGGAAGCCATAGGAATACAAAGTCAGAAACAGCCTTATTAATTGACTGAGAAGGTTAAAGTAACAGATATATTCAGACAGACATGGGAGAGGCAAATCTGCGAAAAGGTAGCTAAGACCTCAATTTCAAACCACCAGTTTCCTCACTTTTTCCTTACATCAGCTTAGACTGGGAGATGCCATGATTTTTTGTTAATTGATTTTCAGGCAAATACAGATTATGTTAATTTCTATGTTAATTTCTTTGATACATGTCATAAATTAACATCTGCAGTGTTAAAATAAACTGGGTCACATTTGTAAAACTTTGGATGAGAAATTATATTGCATTAAAGAAACAGAACCTCTACTGCTACAACTCTTCTGCATATACCTATGCTTTACACAAACAGAATAGCATGTACAGGAAGGTAATTTTTCCAACATCGGTTTAATGCACTCCCCTTTTACCATCACTGTAAAGAATGAAGAGATGAGAAAAGATGTGCTCACTTTGTATTTCTAGAAATCAATTTTCTAAAGAAATTGTTCTATCCCAGTTATTTCACTTACACAGGACTTGTTCATCCACTTGCCAATTGCCTCAGTGAGAAATATGATGGTTTTGCATAGACACATACCTCTGAGAATCTCACAGGTTTATACAGTGTTACCAGTTCTCAGAAGACAATTGTGTTCCTCCTGAAATATCTCAATATGAGATTAATATATGACAATTTAAATATTTTTTTTAAACAAACAAGATGACTATTAAAAACTTAAAATCCAGACTGCCAATATGAAGAATCTTGAACGATTTTTAAAAAACTGGAAACAAATTTTGGCAGGCCAGATTATGTTTGGTTATGTAAGTGTGATTAATAATGTTATTTGTGTTTTACAGCTATGTTAAATATATATAAATATATATATATGAAAAAGTTTACATTCGCTTTCCCAGTTCACTTATTTTCCACAGTGTGCAGATATTTAGGTGATTGATTTGGGCTTGCCTGAATTCCTAAATATCCGTACCAACCTTTCATCCAGCATGGCTTCAAAAAAGAGGTCGTAAATTCTCCTGGACCAGTCACTTCATTAAACTGGCTGAATCTTAAGAGTGACTTAAGTCAGTATATTCTAACAACAACAGTTATGCTTCTGAGCCATAAAGGTTAATGAGTTCTACTATGCATAAGCTGAGCCACGGTGGCTGTTTATTCATACTTTGCTTGTGTCAAACACAAGCTAAGACAAATTAGTTTAAGCTTTAATGAAAGAAGGTTATGCTAATGTACTTTGACTTTGCCAAAGGCTAAGAGTTCATATTGTAGCTCTTAAAGTAATGGTAACTTGGTCTGAGCCCTGACAAACAGATATTGGAATAGAATTCAGTCCCCCTGATTTCTCTTTCCCTGATGTAATCATTAAACAAAATTCAGACTCATAGATTTCAAGGCAATATTTATTTGTGCAAAGAAGAATGTTGTCAAAAAGTTGAGTAGCAATGAGCTTCATTCAATCTGTAAGTACAGTGAATAATCACCATCTCTCCCCTTATATTGTTTCTTTAGAAATTGAGATCTGTGTCATTATCCACCTTCACATGTGTGTCTAAACTTTAAATAAAAATAAACTCCTTCTGAAAGTCAGGGCAATTGAGCCTGGTGTACGCAAGCCACTGAAAGGGAGGCAGTACTTGTTGCCAGGTCATATAAGAGTGGATGGAAAGGCAAAAATAAAATCCACTGAAGAGAAACCATGAATAAAAGTTTCCCTTTAAAATCTATCAGCAGTCCTTCTGAGAAATAAAATATGAATGGATTAAATCTACTCCAGGGCTGACAGGAATTCTGGAGGAAGGTACCCTTCTTGCCAGCATGGAAGATTATATATCTTTAATCAGGGAGGAATGAGAAAATCTCACTAATTCATTTTTTTCTGGAAAAACTAAAGAGTTTTCAAAGAAAATTTCTTGATCTGAAAAATTGCAGAAGTTGTTAAGTTTGGCTTAGTTTAGCAATACTCTACTGCGTGATTTAATTTGAAGTGTTATTATTTCTTTCATCCACTTTTGTGAAAAACTGTTTCTATGTGTCAGAAGATCTGTCAAAGTCCATTACTAGATTTCAGGTCCACCGTATCTATGCATACTCATCTAAAAGTCAAGGAACCAGCATAACCACTACGGGAATAATTAGTATTCCAAACCTTTGTTTTAGGCACGCGATTATCAAAAGTCAAGCTTCATCTCCTGCTTTCTGATTCAGTAGGTTTCTTATATAGCTGAAGATGTGTAAGGCATTCTCAGCCAGACCTTTCATAGAATCACAGAATGGATGAGGTTGGAAGTGACCTCTGGAGGCCATCTGGTCCAACGGCTTCTTCCTGCTCATGCAAGGTTACCTGTTTCCCAGGACCAGGATGGAGACTACACAACCTCCTTGGGCAACCTATGCCTGTTCACAGTTACACTTACCAAAAAAAAGTGTTTCCTGATGCCCAGATGGAAGGAATTGTGGCTCTGGTCCAGTCACTGGGCACCGCTAAAAAGCAGCCAAGCTCCATCCTCTTAGCACCCTCTCTTCAGGTATTTATACACATTGATAGGACCCCCATGAACCTTCTCTTCTCCAAGTCCCATCTCCCTCAGCCTTTCCTTATAGGACAGGTGCTCCAGTCCCTTAATTATCTTAGTGGCCCTTTGCTGGACTCCCTCCAGTAGCTTCATCTCTCTCTTGTACTGTGGAGCACAGCACTGGGCACAACACTCCAAGTGTGCCCTCACAAGTGCTAAGTAGAGGGAAAGGATCACCTCCCTTGATGTGCTGGCAATGCTTCTCCTAACACAGGTCAGAACACCATTGACTTTCTGTGCTGCAAGGGGTCACTGCTGGCTCAGGTTCAACTCACTCTCCACCAGTGCTCCCAGGTCCTTTCCTGCAAAGCTGCTTTTAAAATGGTCAGCCCACAGCATTCCTCCGCAGGTGCAGGACTTTGCACTTTCCCTTGTTGAAATGCATGAGGTTCCTGTCACCTATTTCTCCAGGCTGTCAAGGTCCCTCTGGATGGTAGCACAACCCTAGTATGGCAAATATTCCTCCAGATGATTTTCCTATCCTGGGATTTCTTATAAGTACATTTCCCCACAGCTTGCTCTCTCAGTTTTTGCCTGAAGGGAAGCTGAGTGTAGCAAGGGTGTTCTTGAAACCAAGATTCTCCAGGGGTAAATTCATCCTTTCACACCAAGTAATATATGTTTAGTCAAACAATACATTCAATGCAGGATAAAGTAATAATGTTTGAAATTGTTTTTGCATCTAGTGTGAACAAGCACAGCCCTCTTGAAACAGGTATAAATTTAGCAGAATTGGTGCAGCAACCCTTTTTTTGTTGTTGTTGTTGGTTTGGTTTGGTTTGGTTTTTAGGTGGCAGTGCAGAAATTTAGTTTATTGTAGAAGGTAAAATAGTGACAATTGAGGTCCTGTTGGCTCTTTAATTCTATTGGACTTTGCACAGAGAGTTTCAAATGAAAATAGATATGCTTCAGCATTCTTGTTCAGTATGTCCCTTCTCCATAGTACCTTATTATTATTACAATTTAATGTAGTGGCACCTAACTGGCAGAGTCAGGTTATACTCCAGAGTGCTAAACAAACATAATAAATGACATGACAGTCCCTGCCACAATACATGGACTTCACCCTGACAGGTCTAGATCCAGTGAAGGAAAAAGCAATGATCTATTCTGACAAGATTCTGAAGGTATTTAAAACAGATGGAAAACCCTAGACTCTGTATGAATGTTCTCCTTAACCATCTTGAATGAACACCAGGCAGCTTATTTCATAGAGCCTGTTGTACAGAACCAGGCCAACAGCATGGATTTCCATACCAAAGTCTCATGGACAAGCATGTAGATCTACATACTGAGGCAGTGCAAGCACTTACTCTCAGAGTATTTTACTAGCTTAGTTTTATACTTTTAGTGGCACTTCCTGGAGTTCACAGCTAAGCTGTCTGCTTGTCCAGTTTCAAAGTCTGTCTAATGACAAACAGATGTGACCTGGTCATGCCAAACTTTGGTTGCCTTTGGAAAACAGACACAGGAATTATGACTGCAGAAACCAAAGGCCACACTCTAGTTTTGGAAGGAGACAGTCCTTTCCTGGTCTGCTGAAAAAATAATCACATTTCAGACTGCTATAGACTTTAAGCTGTGATTGTTATATTGCTATTTTCTAATATATAGAAATTAAATTTAAAAATTAACTGCTATAAAATATCTTTAATTAATATGCACATGCCCTGCCCTACTTAGAGCCACACCATCCACAAGGATGTTCCCTCCTTCTGTCAATATGCAGAGTCTGAAAACTCAGCCTGATAGCAATATATGTCTTGCTTGGAATTTCTTCATATTTTCACGTTCTGTGTAAGGCATGCAGCTGGTCATGGACAGACTTCTTAGACAAAAAATGTGGGACATTTGTAACTGACTATATGTGTAAAGTACTGCTATTACTATTTGTTAACGTTAGGGAAAATATGTGTTTATGTCTTCATACTGATGCATTTGGTAAGTAAATATTACATAACATAATATTATATGCATTAACATTATATAAGACAATGAATCTTTAATAAATTTGACTGCTTTGATACTGAAACAAAGAATTGCTATTATGAACAAGAGCATAGCACCTGCACCTGCATTTTTCACTAAAAAAACATTTCACATAATGAATTCTCTAGGTTCTGCTATTGTTCAGTGAAGTACACTCCCATGCAGAGAACTGCAGGATGGAGATTTCAATAGGAAACTAAGTTAATTTGTGACAACAGTTAAGTACTAAAAGAAAGGCATATGAAAAACGTAGTTAAACCATGTCTGAGCACCCTGTCTTTCACGAAAAATGAGACTACAAGGCAGTACTGTGTACTGTGTCTCCTGGTATTCTGGATATGGTGATAGGCACCAGTGTAAAAACCCTACATTAGTCTTGTCGGTTCTGTTAATCTTACATAGGATGGAGTGTGCACACTCACAGTCATACAGATCTCAGTACCGTTATAGAAATTAAAATGAATTCCAGTTCTACTCCCTACTTCTTGAGCATGACATCCTCCCCCAATGAAACCACACTATACATTTTTAATTGTTCATAGTAGTTCCAGTGGCTTATAAACCTTAAACTTTGTACAGACCTTAAATGTCACCAATATTACTGAATGCAAAGTTAAAACAGCTTTCACAGATGAGAAATGCCTTTAGAATAGCAGTAGAGGAATTTATCCTACCAGATGAATTTCTGTTATCTGATTGCAAAATGAATCTATTCTTTTAAACTGGTAAAGGGAAGGGACAGCTAGTCTGAGATTTACACCTGATTTGTGTTATAGTAATCTTTGAAATTAAGAAGTGTATCCTTGCATTTCATTAAATTCTGGCTAATGAGATAACTGTCTTCCCAAGGAGGGAGTGATGAAGTACTCATGCCATAAAGCATAAATTAATGCTGCAAGGTTAAACACTGGAACTAACTCATGTTTCAACAAAAGCCCCTACCAGCAGTTAAATTAACTGACATAAATACCATAAAATCTGTCTTTATTTTAGTCTCAGATGATGCTTCTTTTTACACCCCTGCTTTCAGTTTGTATAACTCATTTTTGCACATTATTGCATGCATCATTTGCCGTTTAAAGAATCAGCTACAACTGAAAAAAGATTTAAGGAATCGAATACTCTGGGAAAAGAACCTGTAGGTATGAGGAATACCCCTATCATTCTGTATTTTGCCAGTACTCTTTAGAGAAAATACCACAATAGACAACCACAGTTCAAAGAAACAGTTAATTATGTTGAGAATAGACGAAAGAAATCTACTTTTTCAGCTTTTTGATAGACATTTTGAAAAAAATGCTAAAGAAAACCTGTGGTGATAATAGGTTTGATATATATTCTGGCAAAAATTATATCACATTAATGAGGTGGCTTAAAGGGCTCATGCATTTTGTAGGAGGCATTTCAATGTATTAGTATAATTAGCAGTGATGAGAAAACTGTTTGGAACTGAATTACCTCTCATGAGTTCATTTGAGCTATATGAAATTACACCATGCAAGAAGGAAAATTATGGAGCCATCCAGAGAGAGTTCATGCCTGATTTGATCATAGCCACTAATTGGATGATCATTTTCGTAAAGCTTTTCAAATGGTTGACAGTTTCTGCGTCTCATTTTTTTAATGGACTAGCTCTTTATTTCTTGCACTAAGCAACCAAACATACATTTGCTCAAGATTTTGGTGTTTCTACAGGGACCTACAGGTGTAATTGTCACAATCTGAGCAACCTTTATCCCCTAATTAGCTGCTTTTTGGGGACCCCTGATGAGAGTTGCTGTTCTTGTTAACAATCTTAGAGAATACCTGATGAGTAAGACTCTCCAAAGTCTGATGCATGTCAGCAGACACCATATGACAGCAATTTAATGAAGTTAAAAACTGAGCTGATTCTGATGGCTGGAGAAGCATCTGTGTTGTATAGCTTTTGATTTCTGCTGGTCTATATTTTTTTTTAACATGAATTGGGTGTTCTGGTGAAGGATAACAGAAAGGTGAAGGATACGGGAAGGAAAGCTTATTAATGGAAATACTTTATGAGCTCTCTTTCTGTCCTTCCTAATATCCAGTAACACTGAGCAAATTGAAATGGTGCTAACCTTCTTCATATATTTTAAATGAGATGCCTAATATATAAAATACTTGATTTGGGAGTTGTTAAGCATTTAACTCAGATCTGGTTTACAGGTTTTTTAATACTCTCGGCAGTTTTTCTGTTAACTTTTTTTTTTAATTATCCTTTCCCTTTAATGCAAACATTTTGCAGTAAGCTTTAGACTTATTGTCATCCTAAGTGTAAATTATTACTTAAATACAGTACTTCCCACAAATAACACGTCTGTGTTGCAAAGTCAGGAAAGAAAACAAGAAGGACTGTCCAGTTTCTTAAAAGAAAAATGGAACAGTAAGCTGAAGAATACCTCAATGATAAGGTATGATTCGATGTGAACAACCCTTCTGAAGTAAACAAGTTCATGTATAGTGTTTGTGTGGACTCTTCTTGGAAATATTTTTTTGCAGCCTCTTGCAGGGACAGAGGCTCTTTCTGACTTTCTCTATTTACTAAAAATTTTCCCAAGCTCTTTAGCAATCACTGATGGAGACAACACTAGCACTTATTTTGAAGCTGTCAGTAAATAAATATAGATTTAAGCAAAATGTTATCATCATTATATTATTATCAGCATTATATTTTCATATAGCTCTCATGCTTTATCAGATTTTACATAAAGATATACAAAATGTCATTTAATACTTTTAAACTTTATTACATTCACTGAAGATTCCTGCAGTGAAGAGATGTCTTCACAAAAAATCTGATGTCTCAAAAAATTCCCTAATAAAACAGTGGTTCATAAATGTCTCTTAATTGAGTCACAGTTTGAAACATGTTGTTTACAAAAATTTTTAGTAGGAGTCTGGTTAGCACATTACGTATCGCAATCATACAAAGGTCTATAACAGATTTACCACAGCATGCACTCACATCCCAGAAGTTCAGCTGTATCCTGGGCTGCTTCAGTGGGTCGAGGGAGGTGATTCTGACTCTACTCTGCTCTGGTGAGACCTCACTCAGAGTACTGCATCCACCTCTAGAATCCTCGACATGGGAAAGACGTGGACCTGTTGGAGCTGGTCTAGAGGAGGGTCACAAAAATGAACAGAGGGATGTAACGCTTCTCCAAAGAGGAAAGGCTGAGAGTGCTGGGGTTATACAGCCTGGAGAAGAGCAAGCTCTGGAGAGACCTTATTGTGGCCTTTCAGTACTTAACAAGGGTTTATAAGAAAGGTGAGGACTAACTTATTAGCAAGGCCTGAGGTGATAGGACAAGGGGTTTAGTTTTAAACTAAAAGAGGATAGATTTAGACTAGGTATAAGGAAGAATTTCTTTATGATGAGGGTGGTGAAACACTTGCCCAGAGAGGTGGTAGTTGCCCCATCCCTGGAAACATTCAAAGTAAAGTTGTAAAGAGCTCTGAGCAACCTGATCTAATTGAAGATGACCCTGCTTATTGCAAGTGCATTGGACTAGGTGACCTTTAAAGATACCTTCCAACCCAAACTATTCTATGATTCTATGATTCTGTGCTTCAATACATGAAGAATATACATGTTCAGAAGTATGTTTGAAGAGCTTATACACTGTGTTAGTGCTTCCACTGCAAACAAAACAACAGCTGGTAGTACAAATGCCTCAGTTTATGTTGTTCCTTCCTCTAACCCAGCAGACAATTTTTCTAGCAGTGCACTCGCTAATCCTTTGGCCACTTTAATGTTGAATGTCACATGGAAGACAAATGCAGCATGCCCTTTTAGATCTCATAATAATTAATACAGGGAATTCACAAAAGTTAGAAATATGGAAAAGTATTATTAGATCATTGAGGTCAAATGCAGTGTAGAGCCCTCACTTCCAAATTAAATCATACTTTTAAAGGACACATGTCAATGGTAATAATCTTATAAGAATGTTCATTTAAGTATCTTTCTAAAGGGTGTTATCAATGTGAAGTAAAATTATTGTCAATGATAAAAGATTATTTTTTTAACTGCAACCTCATAGTAGGGTTGGCAATTTTTATCCATTATGTGTCAATTAATCAAATAATATTAATATCATGGAGTCTTACAGAAACTTG
>VZTM01035001.1:0-10184 GCA_013400555.1 Jacana jacana | reverse complement strand
TTGGAACAAAAGGGGAAAGTTTTAGTGCAGTATAAAGATTTAAACACAGGAGAATGGAAAGGGCCTGTTGAAGTACATATGACTGGCAGAGGATATATGTGTCTGCTTATAGGAGAATGCTCCCGTTTGATTCCAGCAAGATGGGTAAAACCTTAGAAAGAACCAAATGAATTAGGCCAGAGCTCTCCATAATGTTAATAATGATAGGATTCTGTCAAGGAATCCATACGATAAGTCCCAGGCAAAACATGTGGGTAACATGGGTGATTTAAACAAATCATTGACCAAGGTCTGAAGTTAGGCTTCACGGCCTAACTGCAAAGTTACTGAAGGACAGACAAAGCTGGGAAAGCAGGGAGCTGGAAGAGATAACAACAACTCTTGGATGTGGAATGCAAAACAATAGGACTGTGTAGGGCTGCGTGACCTTCGGGTGGTCTGTCTTAGTTAACCAATTATGTACTGCTTAGTTGCTCATGATAAGTGTATGTGTACCAATGAATGTAGTAGTTTACTCGCCTGATCACTGCTAAAGCGTATATAAGATGCTGTCCGGGCTTGAATAAAGAGTCAGCTTTGATTACATTAATCAGCATGCTGTCCGATGATCTCCTGCACCAAGGAACCAAGTAGGTAGGAGGGATACCTTTAAAAAACAGGTGTGTTTCTCTGCTGAGCCACAGTGATGGAGATGGGCCGAGTGATCTCTGGTGGTGGCCTGCATGGAGAAGATCAGCTTCAGGCCTTAAATAAGCTCCTGTCTCGTAGCCAAGAAAGCAACTGTTTGTGCATGCTGTGTAATGATGAGTCTTTAAAAATGAGAGCAGCTGCATTTTTTCAGTCCCAATCCAGGCACAGAGGCAGACTGGGATGAATCTGAGTTCAAGAGCGCTGGTTGCCTTTGCTGAAGAGCTGGCTTGGTTGAAGTGGCTCTGGTGCTGGTGGTGAAAGTATTAAATGTGGTGGTGTTCTATACATTTTGGGGACAAGGGAGAAATCCAGATTTCCTCATCTGGGCATGGAATCAGTGTGAGGCTGTGCTGCTTCCTATTTTTCTTGAGCTGATCAGCAGCTCCTTTCACCAAGGAACTGTCCCATGGGCAGGACCTTCTGCCCTCACCAGTTCACTCTGGTGGCAGTCAAACAGGTGACCCAGAGGCAAGCAGCAATTCATTACAGCCTTTATTTAGCATGTGATAAAATATGCCATATACCTTGTCTTCTGATCGGTAAGTTGTATATTATACAGAATAAGTGCATGAGTCCATGCCTTTACATCAAACCAAGGCTTCTTGCAGCCTCCTTTTTGCTGGAGTGTCTTGGCCTGAATGCCAGATTGCAGCTCAAATGATGGGAAGTGATACTGTTAAACAATAATTGGTTACTGAATTATTTAGCTGCATAATCTAGCAGCAACAACCCCAGCGAACACTTAGCTTGCAGTTGTCTCAGCTGGGAAACAAATACAGGGCACTGCAAACTCAGTGGAGTCTGGAGGCAGAATAATTCTGTAGAGACTGTGCTTTAAAAAAAAAAAAAAAAAAGTTTTCTAGTTATTTTGTTAATGATGGCCTCATGTAGTGAAAAGTGTAGGCTAATCAGTGTATGCTAGATCAGCTGCTGCCTTTTAATTTATAAGAAGAATTGAAGAATTCTGCTGTTTTTCTAAGGAAGAGATGATGTTAATCTGTTGCAGGTTCCCCAAATTAAAGGTTAGTGTCTTCCTGCAACTTCTGAATTCAGCAGTGGTTGCTGCAGATGCAGTTGAGTTGTAACTCGTGGGCTCCTGACCTGGGTCCCTGGAGGAGACAGGCTGCTTTGTGAATTAGCCTAACTAGGCAAACAGAAAACCTCCACCAAAACAGGTGCTATGTCCCCCAAAACCATGTTGCAGTGGTCTGAAGCTGGTTGAAGACCACTAGCTCCTTCCATGGGTGGTTCAAGACCAGGCATTGCGATGGTGATGCTCTTCCTACTCTAGAGCAGAACCTTACCACCCATGATTCTCTCCCGTTTTCAGCTTGGCCATCGCTAACAGTCATAGAATCATAGAATGATTTGGGTTGGAAGGGACCTTAAAGATCATCTAGTTCCAACCCCCCTGCCATGGGCAGGGACACCTCCCTAGACCAGGCTGCTCAGAGATCCATCCAGCCTGGCCTTGAACACCTCCAGGGATGGGGCAGCCACAGCTTCTTTGGGTAACCTGGGCTAGTGTCTCGCCACCCTCACAGGAAAGAATTTCTTCCTCATATCTCATCTAAATCTCTCCTCTTTCAGTTTAAACCCCCCCCTCGTCCTATGGCTCCCCTCCCTGATCAAGAGTCCCTCCCCAGCTTTCCTGAAGCCCCTTTAGGGACTGGAAGGGGCTCTAAGTTCTCCCTGGAGTCTTTCCTTCTCCAGGCTGAACACCTCCAACACTCTCAGCCTGTCCTCATAGCAGAGGGGCTCCAGCCCTCCCAGCATCTTTGTGGCCTTAAGTCCTCTGCCTTTGAGGTGCACCTAGAAAACCCACTTGGTTATATTTGCCTGCAAGTTGCAGGCAGCAGAGCCAGGCAGGAGGCTTTGCACACTGAGACCTCTGACTTCCAGGTCTGCCAGGAGTTCAGACTGTCATTAAGAGGAGTTCCAGTTCCTCGTCTGGCAAGCCTCTTCTGCCCCTTTGGTGTCTGTGTTAGTAGGAGTATCTAAGAGCTACCTGGTGACTCTTCAGGATTTGTTTTGAATTGGCCTGTAATCTGGCATCTTAAGCATCTTTGTCCCATGTAGGTGCCACCTGTGTTCTCAGCCCGGTGCTCAGGATACATGGTGTGACTTTGATTCAAGGTGTTAGATGTTCTTCTCTTTGAATTAAAATTCCGAAACTAAATTATGTTGCTCTTGTGGATGGAGGGTAAGTGGGGAGGGTGTGGAAAAAAGAGGAGGTACAGATTGTTTGCAGGGCTTTGTTTGCAAGGTACTTGTCCCAACAGTGACTGTTGTTTGCCATAGAATGGGCTGTTCCTTCACTGCTTTATTTGATTTTGTGTAGCACTGAGGAATCAGGAAGTTCCACCAATTTAGGGATGGAGGCAGCAATATGTGCCATGGCACACCCCTGAGCAGCAGTGGGTCTCCAAGAGCATTCCCAGGCACCAGCAGCTGAAGCTTTCCCATCCTACCACATAGATGCGACTGACCACTGGTAGATGCTCTGATGACTTTTCCAATCACAGTTTGATTATTGTTATCAGTTACTGACTTGTCCCCGTGCCTGGCAGACCCAGCCCTGGTGCAGGGCTCTGCTTTGCTATATGGGGCATAAATATTCTGCTGAAATGTCCCAAAAAGATGGTTTTCTGTGACAGATTGAAAGGCACAGACTCTGACATGCAAGATCAAAATCAGATTTATTAAGCAAGCGTGCTCCTTATATACTTTTCTACCAAGGCCAGTGATTTTCTGCTTTACTTGTTCACACCATCGCGTAATCTAAAAGGTTACATTCCCATCTCAGCACATCCTTATCTAAGGTGTTGCTCCCCACAACTTTCTCATCAGGAGCTGCAGCTGTTTAATCCTCCCATGGCTTACGACCTATTAGTTCTACCACACTTAACCCTTCTTTTGCCTCAGTTCCCACATCTCCCTGTTTTTTGTTTTGTTGAACAATTAGCACCATGTGGCTCTGCAATGTTGAGGGAGGACACTGAGAAAGCAGACCTTGGTGCATCTTGGGAGCACAAAGGAATAGTGAAAAAACAATCCTTTAGGTCCATGACTGTCAATGCCCAATTCTGTGGGATCATCGTAGGAGATGGGAGGTCTGGCTGTAGGGGCCTCATGTCCTCAATGACGGCATTGATGCGCTGTAAATCATGCAGCATACGTCATTTTCTGCTGTTCTTACGAATGACAAAAACAGGTGAATTCCACAGCCTGGTGGAAGGGATGATATGTCCCACCGCAAGTTGCTCTTCCACCAAGGTCTGTAAATGTTGCAGTTTTTCCCTGGAAAGGGGCCACTGATCAACCCGAGCTGGGTCATCTGTGAGCCAGGTAAGGGCTAAGGAGAGCTGTGTCTCAGCAGCCCCTATGTAAAATCCGACTGGAAGTGGAGGCTCCATTGTGACAAGCAGTCTCTGCCCCATAGAGCAACTGGGCTAGCGAGGATGAATGGATTTTACTGTTGCCACTCACCCCTCCACGCCTGTAATCAGAATGTTGTGCTGACTCTACAATGGGAGAGCTGCCCCCCCCAATACCAGAAACGGAGGCAGCTACCCTGGAAGTCAGCCACGAGGGGGGCCAAGCTGTTGTAGAGATGATGGTAAAATCCACACCTGTATTAATAATTCCTTTCAGGGATATCTCATTTTGATGAGTGGAGTGCCAGAGGCTACAACAGTAGGAGGGGTGTCACGTGGACACCTTCTGGGCCTACATGATCTGCATGGGTCCCGTGGAACAGGAACAACTGTCTCCCCGAGCATCTGCCAGGCATCGCAGCACCTGGCTCCAAAAAGACACCAACTATGCAATACACGAGCCTTTAGGAATCTGACACAGAGGAGTAGGAGTCCATACCATAATTTGAATCTCCCCCATAAAGTCCACATTGATAACACCAGGCAATACAAACAGTCCTTGGCATGTTGCCAAGGAGTGGCCAAGGAGGGTGCTCAATCCATTGCCCAATGGTCCCTTAACCCCTGTAGGGATCAGGGTAACAGTTGTATCCAAAAGTGTTACTATGGCTGCAGAGGCCAGGTCCATTCCGGCACTTCCACTGGTTCAGGCATACAGGCTGGGGCGAGGTGTGTGTGGGGGGGGGTGTCCCACAGATTTGTACTGCTTTGTTCCTGTCAGGTCCCACAGCAGGAGGTTTGATGCTCACTAGCCCAGGTTCGCTTTTCCTCATCTTTGTGCGGTTCTGTTGAGGCCGTGTAAGCGGCAGCAGAATCCAACCCTGTGATTCAGACCTTCCCATAGCAGCATCTTGGGAAAGATTAATCTTCCTAATGGAAGCTGGGCCTGTGACAGCTGTGACTTTCAAACCTTGGTCTGTCTCAGTATCAAATAAACCAGGGAGACCTGGAAGGCTCGTAACTTCCTGAGCAAGTAATGTATAAAGCAAACCAGTTAGAATTAATTTAAATTCATGAAACTGTCTTTCAAGAAAAAAAAAAATTCCTTCCTATGCTTGGGTTGAAAATGAGTGTTTTTTCATGTCATGTTAGCTGTGCCTTTAAAAAAAAAAAGGTATTTTTTAAATTCTGACTTGAAATAAGTAACCGATAATGAAGTTCTCCCTTTCGTAGTAACAGCATGGTTTTATCACTGGGGCAAGCTGCTTGAAGCCTTCCTGTTTGGAAACAGGGTGATTGCTGTGTAAGTCAGTGTGTGGTCACTTAATTAAGCATGATCAAGGCTTTGTGGGTCTCTGAAAAGGTGGCATCAGCAGTGGCTGGGGCAGAGGCGGCAGCAGGGCTGGGGCTGGGGCTGGAAATGGAACCTTTTGTACAGTCCCTATATCCATATGGGACATGCCTTGTAGGTGATAGAGGCAAGTGTGGTATGAATGGATGGAGAACGTGGGGAGACCATAAGGAGCTTTAGATCTTGCCCACCTTCCCATATGGATTTTTGGGGGCATTGCATGGACCCTATGCACACACCCCAAGTTTGAAGGATTTAGATGTCGGTTTCCAAGCACCCTGCAGCAGCTCTGGCTTTGCTGCCCCGTTGTCTCCTTCCTGCATGGAAATGACGGGTGAGGAGCTGCTTCTGAAACAAACCCTGTGTTGGCAAGGCAGCCACGTTTCTGTTTCATGCATCCTTGCCTTCGGATTGGGGCCAGAGCTTGCATCCCAGGAAAATAATACATATCCAGGAGGCCAAGACAAACACTGTCTGCCTGCTTTTTTTATGACCTCTTCTCATTCCTCCCAGCCATCAACACTATTACCTTAATAAAGGACATTTTGATCTCCATAGGGGACTTTCTTACTTCTCATGGTTAAAGCCAAGGCAGTTGGGAAAGGAAGACCAGACCTGGAGTGACTGGGGAAGTGTTCAAGGCCAGGTTGGATGGGGTTTTGAGCAACCTAGTCTAGTGGGAGGTGTCCCTGCCCATGGTAGGAACTAGATAATCTTTAAGGTCCTTTCCAACCCAAACCGTTCTGTGAAGAGGACCGTTAGATTTTAGTGGGAAATGTAGGCACTGGATTTTGATGAAAGGTGAGATGCTCTAGCTGATAGCCATCTTCCCAGGGATTAACCCAGCAACTGGTCTTATCCTGGTGATTTCAAACGCAGACAGTGGCCCTACCACCCCCAGGGCCCTTTGCAAACCCTACAAGGAACATCGGGTAGGTGCCAACAACTCATCCCAACATTTGGGACAACAGTATCTACACTCTACTTGAAGCCCCAACTCCTGGGATCAGGTGCTGGTGTGGGTTGTCTGCTTTGGCTGGTGGAGTGAAGAGGAGAGCGAGATGTGCTTCTGCCTTTGTGGTTTGAAGAAGAAGCTCAGAAACTTGTCTGCCATGCAGACTTAGAGGCAAAGAAGTAATTTAAGACATGGGAATATTATTTTTTTTAAACTACCACAGGGATTTTGAACCTCAAGGGCTTGCCATTCCAAGTGTGATAATTAAAAGTTTGGGGTATTTAGTGAACTCTGAATAGCTATTTTTCCTCTTTCGGAGTTCCATCATACCTTCTAATTAATTCCTTTTGATTTCCTTTCTTCCTTATTTCTCCCTCTGTATAACTAGTGCTGTCATTATTTTAGTTTGCCTTTCATGTTGGAGACTCTCTGTTTGATTTTGTTTCACCCACATTGTGTCTTGCAGCAATTTCATTTCTGTAAAGTTTTGTCTCCAGAGATAAAATTTAAGTGGATTCAGAGAACCAAAAAGTATTGCATGCTTCATGGCTTTCTCCTTAGTAATATAAGAGATAAACAGAGCATAATAAAAGATCCATTCTCCTTGGAAAGGGGCTATTTTCCATCACCTGTATTTTTGTGGTACTGTCATGTCATGGATGCTCTTAGTTACCAGTGACATGATAAAGAGCCTCCTCGTATCTAGTGCTGATGGGTGTCTGAGTCTGAAAGATGACACATCTCTTAAGATGACACACTGTCTTGCTGTGTTTTGATTTACTCACTGCTGCCTTCCTACCCAGCAGCCTCCCCAAAGTCCCACTACTGGGACATCTGGCAATGGGGCTGACACCTTACTGTCAGCTGTAATCTGTGCCTAGATGGAGGGGACATGAGAAAGGTGGTAGGGTGCTGTTTTTGACCAGATGAGGATCTAGCCCATTATTAAAATTCTGACATTTGTCTCAAATAGCTCTTGGTTTTAATGTGCACTAAAGGGCATGGTATGTTTTGATTGAGGTACTTTCCACCACAGTCAAAAACAAAACCTAAAAGCCAGCAAAATTGCTGACAAATGCTCAGAAGAGTTCTAGACATTTGGATCCAGCCCTCGGCAGGTGGCTATCTGCAGAGCTCCATGGAGCTTGGCCCATATACACCATCTGAACAGCTGGCTGAGAGTAGGGGATCATATATTTTTCTACACCATCTCTCATCTTGAGTGGAATCAGGGTCGCTTTATCTGATCTAACCTCTTTTCTTCCTGCTCCTCCATTCATAATGGTATTTTAACACTGTATACACCATGCATTCCAAGGTCCAGAGCTACCAGGCCTTCAAAACCTCCTTGGCAGCTTTACTTCCATCTGCTGAAGGATTTGTTTCCAGTGCTATCATTTAGTTGCCTCCAAGGACTGTGGGAGCAAGAGCCAGCAATGCTCTGAGTACATAGAGCTACATTTCTACTGTGCTGCATTGACACCTAGCATCAGGCTATCAAAGGTGTTGGCTGGACAACATCCACCCAACAGAGCTCTTTTTGGAAGAAAAAATAACCATCAGCCTCTAATTCCATCTGGAATTGGCCCAGTTGCCTACTTTATATTGTAATGCTGGTAAAGCCCTGGAGGAGATAAAGCTGGGATCATGAGGACTGTGGCTGGGAGTCAGCTGGGAACTTTGGTAGTGAGGAAGCTCTTGGTGGTGAGCAGAAGGTAGTATGGAACAGCAAAAGGCTGTCCTGGCTGCTGCGGATTGGGGACATGCACCTACAGTAGGGTGGGGCTGTAGGACAGCATGGGGGAGGCTAATACAGATGCTGGAAGGAAAGAAACAGCTGAGTGGATGGAAGCCACGATAGTAGTCCTGGGACTTCAAGGCACCAAGAAGAGTGGTGCGAGACAGACACATCTTCTGCCACCAAAAAGGCTGACTCATGCTATGTTGGAAGTTTAGTACGGATTATTATTATTTTACTATCAGTCTGAATAGTAGTAATTTAGCCTTGCAGGGTCCCCAGCCAGTCAGTAGCCTGTTCCAGTGAGTAGCCATCATGGTGAGGTGGTGGAGCAGAGTGGATGGGAGATGTTCAAGGCTGGTCTGTGAGCTGCAGGCTCTGGTTTTAGAGATTCTAGCAGCTTGAAGTTCCATTTTATAGGGTGGTTCAGGGCTGTTAAGGAGATCTTGATGAACTGTCTCTCTGACAGGGGAGAAGTCTTACAGCAGACACTGCTCTGGCCAGGTGGGACCAAGCTATGGCAAGAAGTTGTTGGCATCCAGGATAGCCCTGGGGCTGTCCCCACTGTCTAGGAGCCCAGGACTGAAGTGGCTCTGGGCCAGAGGGTTACCAAGATGTAATATTTTGCAAAAAGTTGATCTGAGGGCTCTGCCCCTTTGCATTTGTGGATGAATCATCTTGGCAAGAGCTGAGAGCAAGTGATCTGCAGAGACACTGAGATGGCAGCAGTGCAGGTTTCTGGCAGCCCCAGGCTGGGTGGTAGTCCCCGGGAAGCTTTCTTGTCCCCATGCCATCTGGGCATGTCATCATGGATGAAGCTGGGGCTGAGATCAGCTGCAGACTTGGCCCCTGGTCCCAACAGCAGCCTCTTCTTTTTGGGACTATGGGTAATCATACAATAGTTTGTGTTGGAAGGGACCTTTAAAGGCAATCTAGTCCAACTAGATGAACCTGCCCTGCCATGAGCAGGACATCTTCAACTAGATCAGGTTGCTCAGAGCCCTGTCTGACCTCATCTGGGATGTTGCCAGGGATGGGGCATCTCCCACCTCTCTGGGCAACGTGGGCCAGTGTTTCGCCCCTCAGAGTAAAAGATTTCTTCCTTATATCTAGTCAAAATCTCCCCTTGTTTGAATTGAAACCATTACCCCTTTTCCTATCACAACAGGCCCAACTAAAAAATCTGTCCCCATCTTTCTTCTGTAGGCCCCCTTTTAGTGCTGGAAAGCTACTATAAGGTCTCTCCAGAGCCTTCTCTCTTCCAGGCTGAATAACCCCAACCCCCTCAGCCTGTCCTCACAGCACAGGTGCTCCATCCCCCTGATCAATTTTGTGGCCTCCTCTGGATCCAGTCCCACAAGTCCAAGTAGCAGAACATGGAGATCCTTCTCCATGGTGTGAGGGGGAGATACACATCTCCTCTTTGGCATATCTCTCCCCAAAATAACACACCACAAGAAAGTTTTTGGGAGCCAACTTCAGACTACCACCCATTTGAGAATTTGACAGACCCTCTGTCACCCCTGAGAAAGATAGGTAGGATAGTGCTTTATTTTCTCGGTAGGAACCATATCAGATTCTTGGCCAAGCATCCCTCTATGCTGTGCTCCTGATTCTTCCTGCTCTCATATTTATAACTGTAAAGATTGGGGTTGCCATGGTCTTCCCAATTACAGGCCAGTCAGTCTCACCTCTGTGCCTGGCAAGATCATGGAGCAGATCCTCCTGGAATCTCTGCTAAGGCATGTAGAAAATAAGGAGGTGATCGGTGAAAGCCAACATGGCTTCAGCAAGGGCAAATTATGCCTGACAAATTTGGTGGCCTTTTATTATATTGCCACAGCCTTGGTAGACAAGGGCAGGGCAACAGATGTCATCTACCTGGACTTATGCAAATCATTTGACACTGTCCCACACGACATGCTGGTCTCAAAATTGGAAAGTCATGGAGTTGATGGATGGATCAAATAGTAGATAAGGAACTGGCTGGATGGCTGCACTCAAAGGGTTGTGGTCAACAGCTCACTGTCCAAGTGGCGGCCAATGACGAGTGGCGTTCCTCAGGGCTTGGTA
>VZTM01034999.1:19880-73375 GCA_013400555.1 Jacana jacana | reverse complement strand
CAGGGAAAAACATGAACCCCCCCCCCCCCCCATACTGACTAGTCCTCTAAAATGACACAATTCTATGTGAATTCCTTTTCTCCATTGTTTTAATGGGGATTTATCTGACCAGGCAACTGTTGATGCATCAAAATATAGTATTTAAATTCAGAGTACTTCCACTGACACCGGTTTCCCTGATTAAATACAAGTAGTTTCATTTTAATGTCAGTTACATGGAAATGTCACAGTCAACCACATATTCAAAAGAACCCATTCTGTACTAATTGCTGTCTCAGCCTTAGTCACACACATGCTCTTTTAGAGAACTACTTTGCTTTCTGCTAATCATCATTCAGTTACAGAATTATTTTTAGCCTTACAAGCCTGGTGTCACTGTTTTCTCAACGACTGCACCAAAAGGCACATACATAACAAAAGCTGTGGGACATAAAACAAACATTCTCAGGATTGCTAATGTACAGCATTGCCAATACTTGGGGAGCAAAAGCTGTGTAGCAAAGGTATTTTAGAACCAATACGAACATTTTTTACAGCATTCTAAGCTCATTAGCTTTCCACATTAATATGCTCTACCATTCCAAATCATCAGTCACATTGGCTTTCAATCACCACCCCATGTTATGAACTGTGAAAGTGTAAAAGAATGAGGGAAACTTACTGTCTTGGATGTAGCACTACTGCTCTTACAGATTTCTTGTGATTTGTTAAAGTAACACGAGTTTTTCCTGCCACTAAATCCCAGAGTCGGATGGTAGTATCATGACTGCCTGCAATGAAAGGAAAATTTAAAAACTGTAGAAACCATCATATTGATTCTATCATTATTACTAATATTCTGATAAGGCAGCCAAAACTTTTTTTTTGTAAAAGAAACAAAGATATTGTTAATATTTCTTACAAAAATATGACCCTAATGCCACCTCAGAGAGGAAAGATGTTGGACTGTAATAGTCAGAAAATGCAGAAGATGCAAGTCCCAATACATATTACAACAACAAAAAAGTAAACACCTGAAACAAAGGAAGTGCAGAAAAACATTCAATCAATGCGTAGCTGTATTTGCTTAAACATACCATTCACAGTACAAAATAACCATTCCATGGCCCATTTCCAACAGAAAATTAGTAAGAGAAATTGACTAAAGTAACAAAGACAACATCCTGAACCTCACAGAATCACTGAGTAATTACATTCATGCTTATGTTTTACAGTCAGGTTGCTTCTGAAACCACACCCATTATACCTGTAATAATTTGTGGTTCTGCAGCTTGGCATTTCACTGTCGCTACCGCATTTGTGTGTCCCGACAGTGTGTGCACACTGGCTTTCGTCCTCACATCCCAAATCTATGAATGCACAGTAAGTAAGGCACAGAGGTCAATAACAGAGGCAATAACAGGCACGTATTCATTGTATTTTAGGCAGTGTCCCTGATTACATGGATTTCTTGCCATAGTTCTACAGATTTAGCAATTGTATACAGGTAGCTTTTTTATCCAACAATTAATCATGCAACTGCAGCAGATGGCAAATTTCACAGGGAACAGGGAGCGTGCCACTGAATTTCTAGCCATACAGATAACTTAGTTACCATAGAACCATACTATCTTCTAAATACGACAAAGCAATCCTATATAAGAACTATGTAAGTCTAGCTACCAAATCAATAAATAAAACATTCTCCTGAAGCAACACTGCATTTCTGTGTATTCAGGCATTGTTTTTTTCATCAATAAGTTAACATAAGCAATCTTAGTATTTTCATCTGGATTCATATTAACATTTGGTAGGTATTCATTTTTACAAACAGACAATGTTGAAACATAACACTACACACTTACTCGGGCTGTTGAATCTCTGCTACATGTTACCAGTACATCTATTGTCGGATGCAAGTCTAAACCATAGACAGCACTTAGATGACCATGGTAATGTCTGATAACCTAGATGGATAAAAAATGCACACACACTAAGTAGATGTTTGAAAGGATATTCTAAATGCTTTGATTTTTATATTTGCCACCATCATGTAATTCCAACTAGAGAAACTACAGCTTACCTTATTGTATTCAAGATCCCAGCATTTCACTTGTTTGTCTTCTCCACAAGAAAAGAGGTATGGACTTCTTGCACTTACTATCACCCCTCGTACAGTACTGATGTGGCCCGTCAAAGACAACTTCAATTTGCCACTAGCAAGGTCCCAAATCTGTATCAAAATGGGTATTGTGAGAGACAACAGGTAAAAGCTATACATTCATAAGTCTGTGTAAACAGCCCAGATGTCACTGATCCTGCTGCATTTTGAATTAAAAATTACAAGATAAACATTTGCTCTCCAGCTACTGACATGTAATAAATGAAATCTGAAGTGGAAGTAACATTCCACTAATCTTTTATGACTAGGGTAAGAAAAAAAGAAAATGTCCTGAAGTTCATTATTCTGCAAGCAGTAACCCAGAAATAGTCTCCAAGGGCTGAAGACTTTTTTAAACTAGGACAACAAAAAAATCCCACCCCCAACAAGCCCCAGGTTGTCAGTGATTTCTTCCAACCTCTTACCTTTATAGTTCTGTCAGCGGAGCCGGTAACAAACCACTGATTTCCTGGTTCCACTGCAATACATCTCACCCAGCCCAGGTGACCACTGATAACCTTTAGAAAAATAATTTTTTTTTCTAAATCAGAAATACACATACATCTGTCAATATAATTTTTGTTCTCCAACAATGGAATTTGTTAGTATTCACCACAAATAACCTCCCCAAAACCTCCCCAAAAAGTCAAACATGAAATTAGATACATAAAGAGTTTGATTTCTACTTTAGTTGGATAACTTGCAGTATAGAAAGACACTGCTCCTGAAAGCAACTTTTCCAAGTCCTTTGAGAGACCACAGTGCTGTACCTCAACACTAGAGGCTTGTGGTGGTGTGCTCTCCCTGTTCATCTCCCTGTTTCCTCCCCACCCCTCCCCTGCCTGGCTCCTGCTCTGGCCACAGCTGACAACACAGTCCTAACACTGTCAGGAGTGGAGACCTTGATATCTTATTCCCATCAAGTATGACTACAGGTAATTATCTTACTTTATAAATAGTGGACAGCTCAAGAACCCTTTGAGCTCTTGTGTATGACAGTGGGCTGCACATCAGTATCTCCCCCTGTGCAGGGATGCCTCTCAAGGTTACTCCTCTAGGTTTAGAGAGTCCTTGCTGCAACAGATTCTCTGTAAGTGACTAATAGCATGCTAAACTTTGAAATCTTAGCTAAGTTATATAAAGAATTGATTGCACATACGTAATCCTTCAGACATAAACCACTGTCCAAGTCTGGGACCAGGACTGGATCCAGCCACACCTAGATTCCTCTCTGAGAGGGAGTTTAGAAAGCAATGGGGTTCTTTCTGAACCTCGTGCCTCAATAGGAGGGTCTCTCCGACAGTTTGTCTGACCCTGTCCCCTTTGCTGTACATGACCAAGTGTACCTTGACATTGAATCTCATAACATACTGGTGCGTTTACTACTAATTTTGTTAAATCTCTTTCACCTTAATATTTGACTACTTTCTTACAAGTGAAGTCAATCACTTTGCCCAAAACAGGCTTTACAGAGAAAGACTGCATTTAAGCACAAGTTCCTCACACTGCTGTATAGTGCTTATACAGTAACAGTTAAAGAACAATTGTATAGAACTTGGCTATTAAATCCCATTGCCATAGAACAGCTACCTCTTAAAGCACACCATCTCCTTTTCCCCAAATAAGGGATGATGAGTATGTTGGAAACTTTCTGGTTACAAAACACTGGAGACAGACCTCACAAGAAAAGCTCTACACGTAGATGGTTTGCTTAGAGCAGCCTTTCTGTTTCTCTAATCTCTCTGACATCAGACAGCTAAAATCAAAACACATATTTTGTTTCACTGGATGTCATATTTCATGTACAGCTCATTTCAAAAGATCTCAAACACAACAAAAGTTCTTAAAACATAAATACTTCAGAAAGCTAAAGTGGATTCTTCTGACCACATGAGAACACAGCCACATACACTTGAGATAACTGTCTATATTTTTCATAGTCTAGGAATAGAAACTTGCATTTCCAAGGAAAATAGAATTGACAAAATTTATCTGACCTATTGTAAATCACCATTTTTCACAAATTACTTGAAGCCAAGCTTAGGAAAACCAGCTAAAAGCCTTTCTCTTGGTCAGCAAGCATTTTGACAGCAAACCTCCACTAAAACTATTGAGGTGTAGAACTAGTACAGTGACTTGAATTGTATTAGCATTGTTTCTCAAAAGTAAGTGCTCCTAACAAGTAGGCATATTCAATTTGTCTGCCTTCAGTTTCTCATGAGTTTACTTGGGTGCTGTTTTTTCCGAACGACATTTGTCTTAGTTTTATATAGAGCTTGTTCTAATATGGCTGTATTTAGAAAACACGTATATATTACCCTTTGAGTTCAATTGTTGTTGGGTTTGTTTGTTTTTGTTTTGTTTTGGTTTTTTGGGGGGGTTTTGGGGGTTTATTTTGAGATTAAACTTAGAATTTACGACCAATACTCTATTCAGGACTCTTCTGAAGATCTAAACACCTACATACGGTGCTCTATTTAGATGAGCAGTGCTAGAACAATACTATTCCCATACTAGAATATGAGATTTTTAAATATCAGGAAAGCCTAACATTCCTAAAATAATATTCATGCTCAAACAGAATATAAAATTGCTTTAATTCCACAGTAAGAATCAGCCCCTCAGAAAAAAAACAACGTATGTATTCAAACAGATGCACCTGAAAAGTTAAAAATATTCGAACCAATATATATGCTTTGAGATTTTCCCTTCAACTCCTGCTATACTCGTCACTGACAAGTTTAAAGACAACAGGAGACTTTGGGGAAATAGCTATTACCCACTAAGACTAAACAAAAATAAAAGGACCAGAAGTCAATCTAAATTAATAATCTGCAATTAAAGAAGTCAGCTTTTTTCCCCCATTTTCACAGCAAGTAAGAGAAGTCTGGCTGATTCAGACATCAACTGCCTTTAAGTGTTTTTGGAGACAATTTCACGACATTAATGTTGTTGGAGTATTTCTTTAGCATGTTATTAGTTTCAAATTTTGCACCTTGTCTTTGAGTTCCTCTACCAAAGAATCTAACTAGAAAAACCCAAACTCTATAAAATACAGCTAAAGCTATGTAAACAGAAGGGTAAAATGTATAATATTCACAAAGTAATTCACTAAATAGAATGAAAAATGTTTGTGATCTAATCTCTTTGCTATTTAAGAAGAGCATGTGCATGTACAACTCCGCTGTGATCACATTTAATTGTATTTCATTTTTGTGAATGAGAACTTATGTTTTCAGGTCTCTATAGAATATAAAATCCTCACTTTTATATGCATGTTCATGTCACACATTTGTCACTTACTCTGTACAGTTTCCAAGGCGGATGCCACTGAGGTTTGGGCATGGTCGGAGCCTTCTTTGCCATTAACGCAGAATTTTTGTTTCCACCAGCTTCAACCATAGCCTGTAAATTAAGATGAAGATTACTCTTATGCTTTATAACCTACCTCTTTGCCTAAAATCTAAAGCCTTCTCCTATCTCAACACTGATTACATTTAGTCAGTCAGAGGACCTCCACACAACACAAGTGAATCCAGAAACAATTTGGTGAGTACTATATACTTTTCACATCAGATGTGCAACTCACCACAGACATTCCAGGAGGCTGGGAACGCTCAGTGATTCCAGCATGCCTGTAGATATCACCCACACCAGCAGCTGTCCGGTTTGCATCCAACCTAGGTTGAACGAAAATAGTTGATGGATTGGAATCAACTTTGTCTTTCACTAAGGAAGCGCTAAGGTATCACAGGGGTGATGCAGTCAAGTGCTGTACACCTCCAAGGATGGAGGCTCCACAAGCTCTCTGTGCAACCTGTTCCAGAGCCTTTCTACCTCAAGGTAAGATAAGCACAAACTCCACTTTTCTGTCTTGAATCTAAACAGAATTTCCTCCATTCTAACTTCTGCCCATTGCCTCTTATGAGATCCCAAGAGAAAAAAAATTGACAGAGAAATGATGCCTAGCCATACACTAAAAGCAATTTTTTAAAACATTTTACAAATTAAAGCGTTCAAAATACTCAAAGTAGCTCTTATTCCGCCTTCTGTGGTTTGCCTTGAATTCCTATAGATAACAAATGCACTAATGACGTAACCCAGCAGTACCTGGACTGAGAAGCAGGAAGTGCTACGGCTAAGGACTGCGCTGCAGATTCACTGGGCATCCTCTGGACCTTAGTATCTGCTGTCATAGCCACACCTTGGGAGAAAAAAAACCAACAACACAGCACAAGCAAAGACAACTCTATTAAAAAGAAAATCCAGATAATAGTATTACACACACGTATATACGTGTACACCTATGAACAAGGGCTTGTCACACCCCTGTAATATTAAATCCCATCATTCCATGTCATCATTTCTCACACGTGAGTCAAATCTGCTGCACTTTTTGTTTTGGCCCAAATTCTTTTCATCTTGATTCTACTACATAAGTAGGTACTCATTTTCTAGAGTAGAAAATGCTATGATTTGTCATTGGAAACAAAAAAAGCCTAACTATGAGCAGCGTCTTTTCATCCAGCTTTAACTACCATGAAAATCCAAAAATCACAGGAAAGAACACGTTCTTCAGGAGTATTTGCTAATCTAGGTGCTCTGGTGCAGTTTATTACGCCATCCCTATGTGGTGGTTGGTATCATGCAGTGTTGCTAGAACTACAAAAGGCTTAGTCCTACTGAAGTGAGAATTTCAGACTACAACTTATCATTTATAACCTCATCCTAAAAACAACAGATCATTTTTTAAAAATCTAACAACTCTGCCAGTGTAGCTCTGCTGCAGACTGGTGAATTTATTCCACTCATTTCTGTATTTCTTTCCCTAACCAAAATTTTTGGCAATTGACAAAGACAACATAAGGGTGCGATAATCAGGTTACAACAAGAAATATCACATGAGAAATCCAATTTTTAACCATCATGTATCTGATTCTATTAAAAGAATACTGAGGAAACATCTGTGAGCAAGTTTTGTCTTTACAGTTAGTCAACTATGTGCATTTTTTAATGGCTGAGGGTCCACTGAATATTCACATTTGTGAGCTTACAAATCAAGCCACAACACATTCTGACCATACTTGTAAGAAACTTAAGAATTAACAGTAAAAGACCAACAGCTAAAATTAAACTGCTACAAGGAGAGAGCAGGACTGATGAGTAACAGTGACAGTTAGCAACAGCAAATATTTCAACACTGAAACATAACTCTTCCAAGTATAGACAAAACCCAAATGACAATAGAATTATTAGACCCTAATATCTCTCAGAGCAAGGTGGTAATACCTTTCTGCTCTGGTGAGGAAAAGCAGGATACATTCCTACTTGTCATTCAGTGTCCTACTCCCTCTCCATGTTCACAACAAAATTCTAAGACCAGCTCCATCACAGCAGAGAAGGCACCAGGGATCTGAGGTTCTCAGCAAACTCTCCAAAAGAAAGGGGACCAAAGTATCAGAGAGGCAATTAGAGTACTTTTTTCATGATGTCACCAGGACAGGTGAAATCTCATAGAAATGAATGGCCATCTCACAGTAAGCTCACATGCATTAAAGCTTAGTGAAAAAACACTGAACTTTTATCTAAATCCTCCTCCTACTCCAGAACATTTATCAGCCATAAAACATTCTGCATCAATACTATGAAAGACTTCAATAGCACCTCCCTCTATCAGCTATGGATTCACAGGTACAAGAGGCATGCCCCTGCTGGGATGGAGGATGCCCAATTCTGACAGGAAGGCAAAAATCCCAGGCAAACCCTCACATAATTTTACTTACCAGGCCCAGGTGGGTATGGATGTGTACCAGTTATCATATACTCAAGTTCTTGTCCTAAAGAGCAACAAAATTTCACATTAATAATCAAATTTTATACTGCATTACAAATGATGTGCTCAAATGGGAAACACAGGAAAAAGAGCAAGTGATACAGCAGGAGAAGCCAGTGATCACTTCTAATGAACTACACTTAGACATTTCTTATTCACACTAATTTGTTCTGGTCACCTCAATTTTCAAAAACAAAATAACATTTTTTAAATAGCGATGCCACTTGTTATGGAGAGTGACTCAAGAGAAAAATCATCATACTGCCAAAGTCACCTCTTAAAGTAGCTAACACAGAAAAGGGTTCAAGTACTCAAATAGCAAGGGTGACTGAAACCTAAGCGAATCACAACAATTGACTGTGTGTGCCATCAGAAAAGAAAAAGATTCCTAAAATATTTTTCACTATCACTCAGTATCTTTTATTCTCAGAACACTTACAAATAAAGTACTTTGAAAAAAAACCACCATCTAAAATAAGGCAAGATTTGGCATTCTTTAGAAAAGAAGCTTCTGTATGGGATCTACGTAATTACACATTTTACATTTAACCAAGCATAGGCTGTAAAAACCCCAGATTTAAAATAAAGATTTTCCTGGCTGAATAGTTGCGCATCTAAAAAAATCTAGAAGTTCTGTGAAACAAAAATTAAAAAAAAAAAAGCCACAATTAAAGAGCATGTCCTTGACCATCATGAACTTTTAAGAATATATTATTCATCTTTCTCGTTCTAGCACTTAAGTACAGCACACGCTCATGTTATCATAAGTTACATGTTTTGCTAACAAGTTACTAAAAAAAGTTTCACAGCAATCTATTACTCTTTTGTTAAAACAAACTTCCCCCTTGTTCTGAATCATTTCCTGTGGACCCTAGCAAGAAAAATACCAAACAATGAAAAAATGGTACTTTGATTTCTGTCTTTACTTCCAATAGATTAACACTGGACTTCAGACTTTACATCAGTGAATCTGTCAGAAACGAAAGGACAAATATAGCACTAAGAGCAAACTAACCTTGATTCCCAGAGTACTGTTTGTGTCCGTAAGGATCCCCGGTGTTTGGGCCTCCTTTCTCTCTCAAGTTTTCTTTAAGAGTAGGCATATGTAGCACTGAGCCGTACTCAGTACGCAGCTTCACTGCCATCTTTACTTTGTGACTGTTGGAAGAGTAATCCTGATTAAGCCCTGAATCTGGATTTGTTATTAAGTTTCTAAATACTTTAAAGGTTTTATACAACTTGATTTACAATTCTAGTTTTCTTTTTTTCCTTCAAGACTACACTCTTAACTCTGCAGAAACATTTCAACTCGTGACTTGCATGGAACAATCCCTAACAATTTAGAACTCTGAGGCATACCTGTGATTCACTGATTGCAATACTTACCTTTCTTCATCTAAAGGGATAGGTTTGGCATTATCAGCTACAAACATATCATGGGTTCTCTTCAAAGATCTGAACACAAGTGTGTGCACAGAATGCTTTTGTACTTCCTGAAATAGAGAAAAGAGTATGTAAATAAATTGGGACATAACTAAATGAAAAATTCAAAATGGGAACAAATTGAACTGAGTAGCAATTTCATACTTGAGTACGGTTAGGTGATAGAGCATTATTTAGTTCACAGAAAACACTGCTCTTCTGGAAACTAAAAAATTAAGTTTTTGTTAACTGTCCTAATTCAGTGTTTAGCACAAATAACACTCCTTTTCTTGGAAACTGTCAAGACTTTGAAAAGCAAACCAAAACCTGTGATTGAACTTTCCGCACTGGCATCTACATGACAAATCCATGAGCGTACAAAGCTTTTTTCCTCATGCTTTCCAGTTCTGTTTTCATATGCAGGCAATAAAGTAACAGATTCTGAAAACATTCCTGTATATTTTATTTCACTACCACCACAAACATAACAAGGGGAATCATCAGTTTCTGTGCACAGTGTCACTTTACATAAGCACAGCACAGTTTACTCAGATAAAACTTGGCAACAAACCTGACAAAATTTGTTGTCCTTTTATAACTTTTACATGTTATTAAAATCAAAACATACTTAAAATCTCAGTATTTTAATTCAGGAACTCACAAGAAGTGCTAAAAAGCTATTAACTTATACAGAACATTTGCTTACCAACAGCACAATACAGTTTATTCTTATTTTCCTCCCAATGGACAAAAAAAAATTCATTAGAAATCTCAAGCCTGCTTGCTTAGGTACCAAACCAAACTCTCCCCATGCCTGTGTTTGTTCTGTATGTCACACAAATAACGGCAACAAACTGGAAGCTACATTTAACTTTTGGCATTGAGTATCCCTCAGCTGCACAATCTCCAAGATGCACTACACAGATGCTTTTCCTGTTAAGCTGTTTGCAGGTCCTGTTTTCCAGACCGGGAAACAGTCCACTCATCAAGCCATTTTGTGGTGGCTGTAAGCCCCCTAACTCAGTAGTACCTACGCAATTTTTGCTCTGGCTCAGTGAGCTCCTCCAAGTTCCAGGTGTTAAGTGGAATTAAAAAACAATACAAACCAGCCTTTGGAGCTGGCTTAAGAATTTCATACAACTGCAGAAAGAAATAAGAATTACAGTAACTCATTACTATTCAACGACAGCAGCCGTCAAAGTCACCACACAAGTAATAGATAACAGAAAGCCTCCCCAATAGGGAAGATGCATCTACAAACGTGTTTTGACAAAGATGCCACTCGGTAAAAAACAGCCAGCAGTGTTAGACTGAGCAACTTCCATGCTCCTGACAACACGACTTGCTTTTAAAAGTGAATTATATTCACCTCGCAGTAACTATTCCTCGGCCTATACAACCAGTGGCCTCCTCCCCAGCTTTACTTCCAAGCCCTCACAAAACGGTACCGATTTCTTGACCAGCTGACAAAGCCAGTAAGTCACCTGCAGCTGGCCATCACAGCATCACCTCTCCAGTAGCAATTCCTCACCCGGCGTTAGGTCAGGCAAAGTAAAACTGCCACCTACTGCTTACTCCTGCCCCAGACCCACGAAGCCCACAGCCCCGCACCACGCCCCCCGCCAGGCTGAGGCCGCGGCCCTCAGACCGGCGAGAAACACCCCTCTCGCCTCCTACGGGCACTAGACTGCCCCCCGAGGCAGACTAGGCAGGGGTTGGGAAGGCGAAGGAACGCTCATGTTCTGTTCCCACAGAGGCGTTTTTGTACCAAGGGGGAAAAGAGGCTAAGGGGATGCGGTGCGTGGCTCGCCAGGCCCCGGCGGGCCCAACCCGCCCCGCTGCCCCGGCAACACTCTCCGGTCTCGCCCGGGTGCCTCGTCGGGGAGGACGCGAGTGACCCGGCAAAGAGCCGGGCCAACCCTAACACCCCGCACCTCACCTCCACCATGGCGCCGGCAAATCCCGCCGCCACAGCTCTCCGCTGGCCGCAATGGAGGCACTTCCGGCGCCTGCCCCACGCCGCACCGGAAGAGGCGCACACGAGAGGGGCAGGTTGGATAAAGAGAGGGGGCGGGGCTTCTGAGCCCCCTTGCGGCGTGCCGGGTGTCACAGGTTCGAGTCCTGCGGACGCTATAGGAGCGTGTGGTCCGACTTGGGGCGGGGGGGACGGGGGACGAGGGACACATGGACCGCCCCCCAGGTACCGCCCTCCCCGCAACCAGAGGGCTGCAGTGACGGGTACCGACCAGAAGAGTGCAATATTGAGCTTCGTGAAAGGCAGCTGCTGTTTTACTAAACCTGTCCCAGAGGCAGGAGGCGGTAGTTGAGATCTACGGGGTTGGATACGCTCTGGTCAGCCTGATTTTGTTGAAATCCCTGGCCTTTGCAATTGTTTTGTGTCGTGCTGCTGCAGCTTTTAAGTGTTTTCTTCCCGAGTTCTCAAGGATAAAGCCTGTTCTGGGAACCACACAAAATCAGGGGGATGTGGGTAAACAGCCTGAGGACTGAAATGCAACCTCTAAACAAAAGCAAACAGTGTGATACGGGATGCAACCATTACACCAGGTAACCAACTGCCTTTTGGGAAAAGTGCCTTTAGTTTAGGTTCCCCAGGACCTCCTTTCGATGGAGACCGAAAAGGGGTGTGGGCGAGCTGACAGTCCCCGCGCTTGCTGGCAAGGTGTGTACATTGTGAAAGGGCAGAGTTTGGAGCTCTTTGTAAAATGTCTCCTGATACTCCAGCAGATTTTTGTCTTGCCTTCATAGGTGGAATAACCAAATGCATCTGTGCAAATAGGCATCTACTTTCTTCACAGATGTTCATCAGCTCATAGAGTCAGGAAGTCTTGTCCTCTCTCACTAAAGCTGGGATTTGACAAGCGTGTCTTCTTTTGCAGCTCTGCCATCAGGGTGCTCTTCTTTACCACTAAAGCAGCCACCTACTACATCTGTCTTGGTGCCTGAGCTATGAACAGTTTGCAAACTATTTGGGCTAAAAGTAATCCGGTGCAAGATCTGTTGGTTCAAACCTGTCATTTTTATTAGCTGTAGGATGGCATGAGCCAGGGATTATTTCTGGCACGCAAAGTGCCTGCTTGAAATAATAACCATCTCTTCTATTTTCGGATCATTTCTGGTGGCTGGACTGTTAGTTTATATTTAGTTATTGGAGATACAGTGATAGCTATAAATGTTCTCCAAGTGGCTTTGACCCACAGTGGCCATTCTGGGGTCAAGGTGGGAGTGAGGTGTCCATTACTCTGTGCCACTAACAGTGGAGGAGCATTGTCAGCTCAGTTTCAAGCCAAACCACTCAGGTTTCATGTTTTACATGAGGACCTATTTCTGTAGTCTCTCTGGTGATGCTGAGGATCCTAGCTGGGTTTTGGAGCCTCCTCAGCAACACACCTCGAGGAGGGGAAGCACTGTCTGGCCTTGCTTAAAGGGCAACCTAGAGTGCAAACTCCACGGGCAGTGTGTCAAAATGGGGTAAGTCTGTTGTGTCCTCCAGGGCTGGTGAGGTCAGACTGAAGATACACAAGGCTTAAAAGGAGATCTGTGGGGGAGGGATTTAAAATAGTTGTTTTTTCAAAAAAGTTTACACACAGGGTAGTGTGTGCCTGTTGATTGGTCAGTTGACTGATTGGTGGATTTGATGTGTGGAAATGGTTTAAGGGCTAATCTCTGGCAACATACAGTGTCACAATACAGTTGTTTCCTTTCTATTGTCTGTTGAAAGAAATCAGGCTTATTTTTACTGCCTTTTTAAAGGAAACAGAATTTGAAATACAGACTCTTGTAGCAGTCCAAGAAAAAGTTGCTCCATTTATATTTTGCAGGAAAACTTCACTCATATGTGCTGTTTATTACTATTGTTATTAGTGTTCACAGGGGCCCTGTAGTTGTTCTTTTTTTAAAAGTAAATATTCCTCTTAGAAATTTATTATCTCATTTCCTGGTGTGCTTTGAATGATTTAAAAATCAGAGGACAAATTAATCTCTTACTATATATATGGTTTTTTTTCCTAGAAGGTGTAGTCTAAGGTGAAATTTAACCCCAGAACTTCAATAAATCATGTCAGCAATATTAATTAGAATATGCACTTTATTAATTTTATTTATTATATGCAGCTACTTCATGTCTTCTTGCATGTCAGCTACAGCTGCAATTCTGGAAATAACAAACTGTGATTTTTTTTTAAAATCCTTACTTAGAACTAAGTGACTAGTAAGTTGAATGTGCATTTAGTACCATATTAAGGCCAAAGTAAATCACCCCACTCATTAATGTTTAAGAACTTGCTTGCTCCCAGAACACGAGGACAGCATTAGTTCTTCTTTATGAGAAACCTTTGAAGTAATATTTGTTACCAGTAAAAGCAAGAAACAAGGTGTTCTTCTCAGTAGAGAAGAACATTTAAGTTTATAGTAACAGTATGGCACTGTTACAACACTAATTGTTTAAAAAGGACATTTCTAAACAAACTGCTAATTTTAAATTTAATTTACTAAATGTTGCAACTCATCGTGGCCCAAGAAGGCTCTGTTCCCCAAGACCACCTCAGGGGGCCCATTCAACTCTGAAGAGCAGTGATCCAGTGACCGTGACTTGCGCGAAGGGAGGTTGTGTAAAGATGGTTGCACCACTGATGGGCACGGCGACACAGCAAACACACGGGGCAGCAAGCAAACAGCCCTTCCTCAAAACACACACATATGCCTCTGCCAGTAAGTGCCTTTTCAGTACAAAAATACTGTACAAAGGGATGTCCTGGAACACCAGCAGGTCCGTGTTGTATTATTACCAGTTCTAATAGCAGGTACGTTGTGGTACCTCTACCACGTTAACTCCGGGAACACCTCATTAACCATGTGAGTTGCAGGAGGCAATATGAAGGAAAAAAAATTAGGTGTCCTGTTTTGGAGAAACAGGATATATACCTCTGATATAATATTTTAGAAAAAATTTTAAGCTGTGGGCTTTGATGTTCATGAGGCTTCGTACAAACCTTAGAAAGTGTCAGCCTAATTGTGGCAGTTGCAAGCATGAGAGGAAAACCCCATCTCATAACCAGCATGTTAACTAACATCAATTATATTCTGCTGCCAAAATGTTTTTCTACATATGTGCAAGTTTGCCAGTATAGATTACTCTGTGCCAGATTCAGATTTTTTTCTTTTTGCTGATGAAACTCTCCAGCCAAAACCTTTGCAGCATAGACAAGGGCTCCGCTTACCACATGAGCTATCACACCATTGCAAGCTCGGGGCGCCAGCTAATTTGGCACAAAGCCTCAAACCTGCTGCAGTATGGCATAAGTTGTGTTGTCCACGGTAAATCCCCAGGGAGACACAACCACTCTGGGGAAGCCAATGAAATGTACTGGAGCTGGGAGGGTCAAAGGCTGAGTTTCAAAGGGGAAATCCCATCTGAAGGCAGAGGAAACCCCATGGAAGTCCCATGCTGGGACTGTGAGACAGGCCTGGGGACTCCGTGCCAACCCCCATCATCAGGTTGTTGACACCCTCTGCACAGCCACAGCCCCCCTTCTTCTTAGGGAGGAGAAAAGTATGAAATGCCAGAAAAAGCACAGCAAACTTACTGCCAAGCACAGTGATGGTTTCAGAATAGGTTTAGGACAAATATTATACATTTAATTAAGATTTGTTTGGGCTGAGCCAGGATAATTTAAGAGTAAGTTTCTAGCTCAGGACTAGTGAGACCTTACTTTAGTTCCATTGTACCACGAGCTACCTGTAAGCCCTGGGCAAAGGTTCAGCATCACTATGTCCCTTCCTTATACATAATGTAAGGGTGAATGAACTTCCCCCAGAGGTACACGTCGGGGAGACTGCATTGAAGGTTGGGAGATGCCCAGAATCAGTGATAATATCTTGGTTATCATCCTGAAGTGGAAATAATGTGTTAATGATGTCAAGTTTGGCCTTAGGTGGATTTCTTTAATGACTGCAGGGAGAAGTTTGTGTTCTTCCAAATCTAACAGTGTTGGTGATGTCCTCATGCAAGGGATCAAATTCAGTGCAGTTAGAGCTCCTTGAGCCATGGCTGATTTTGGTCCAAGCTGTTTAATAATTAAACCAGTCAGGTTAAACAGTTTTCATGTTTCAGGAATCTCCATATTTTACAGGAATTCTGACAACAGCACAAATGCAGGGAAAAGGCCTAAACCAAGCAATTTTAGCTATTCTCATCTTTTTTACCATAAAATCTCCTGCTCCATCAAGTTGGTCTTTGAAATGGAACCTCAGCCTATGATTTGCATCTCTTCATGTCTTTAGACATCGATATGACATATATATGTCTTCAGAAAACTGTGCTGGCCCTCACTTAGCCCATTTCAATTAATTCCGTAAATTATGATAATTTATAAATCACAGGATATAAAGACACTGAAGTGTTAAAACTCTGTTAATATGAGAGCAGCAATATGCCATGCTCGTATTAAGCATCAGAAAGCATGTTTGAATATTCAACCTTGATTACAAATAATTTCATGCTATATTATTTTAAGATTATTTCAAATATTTAAATAATATTTGACATACCCATTTTCTATTAAAAAAGGGAACCAACAAGTTAATATGTAAAATGTAATTTTTTTACTTAATTTATGTCATCTTACTGAGGTAATGGAATAGCATTATTTTGTGCTTACAATATTAATCTGATCTTTAATTAGATCAAAACGATGTTTTAATTCAAAATTATTAATGTAATGAACATAATATGCTCTTTGTTGTTTTGTACTTAGAGAGACCCAAAGACTTGCATACCTAGCCAGGGACCATCAGAACTATTTAGAAGAATGTAGCAATCTGTATGATGTGAATTTAATTAGAATTTAATTAAAATTTAATATATTTCTGAAACATTCAAATTTTCATCAGAGAGAAAGTAAAGGAGGCATCACAGTGTGACATCTGATGATGCTTATTTTCTTTGGATGTTCACCTTTTCAGCTGTTTTAAAAGACTTGTAATTTTTGAGAAAACGGTAACCTTGTGTAATCTGAGCAGGTGACACTTTTAAGGTTTTAAACATCTATTTGATGCCGGCATCAACAGAGGTCTCTGGGACACGTAGATAAGAGTTGTCCAGAGAAATTGCTCAACAACAAATGTAGTCAGGCACACAGTGGAGAAAAAGGTTGAATATTAACAGAGATACAGTGATTGTTCAGAAAGGTTGGTCCTATCACTGTCAAGATGGGAAATTAGGGTTGCTGCACATATAAATAGGAAGAGAGGGGACCTTTCCCTGTCAGAGCTGCTGGTGGGACAAGGTCACTGAGCTGCTCAAGCAAGCCAGCACCATGAAACTGCTCCTGCTGTTCCTGCTCTGTGTTTCCTCAGTTAAATCCCAGGCCTCTACTGACTATGACGGGGAGGTTGTAATACTGATCATAATTAATAATAGTAAAAATTATTAATTTCCTTTAATTGCATGCCTGACTTAACGTAGCTTTTGTGAGTTAGCCAACTTAGAAGCTGTGGGGAAAAATGATCCATGTGCATGTTTTTTTTCTGCTTGAAGTGTTCAAAGAAATAACATTTTTATTATTTCTTCATGTATCTGTAACTGCACAATAGTTATTTTCTGAGTTTGGATATATTTAACTCCACTTTCTTTTTTTCTTTTTTTGTATGGAATGAAGAATGTCTGATGGTGAGATTAGTTATTTAGCTGAATTTATTTAAGGATATTAATTAATAATGTTGACATATGATGTTACAGATGATTAATATCAGGTGCAACTGCATAGAAATGTGTACTGTCTCAAAGAGAGTAAAAACTTTTATACAGATTCAGTTGACATTGAAAAAAAATGAACTGCCTGTTCATATGGTCTCACATTGGAAATGGAGACGTAGTAATTGTTGAACAAAAAGGCAAGCAATGAGGATCAATCTAAAATAACAGTTTAGTCTATATGTAGTTTTGTTTAAGTAAAATATTTTAATGAGAAATACAATTTAAAATCTCGGTGTATTTTTTATATTTTGAAAATCCCCACAAAAATGGAATAGATCAAGGCAATCAGAAGTTAGATTATACAGTCTAAACATTTGTATTGGTACATTGACTATTGGTAACGCTACTATGCTAAATAATTTTCAGCAATTTTGGTGATTTGTATGCTGCCTACTTTTGTAACTACTTGAAGCCTCTGATCCTGGATCCTTACGAACCGTTGTTATTTGTAGTTAACTCTGAGTGGGATTTAAGATGGTAAAAGATTTTGATCCAGCAGTTCAAACAACTATTAGTTCAAATGGTTTAGTTTCAACAAGTGCTTAGGGATCAAGCCTGTTATCCATGCTCAGCCTCTTAGACTTTTCCATTTCTGTCAGAGATGGGGCATGTATGCTTTAGAGGAGCTCTAAAAAACTACCTGGAGAGATGTTATTGAATGCTTTTCCTAACTCTATCAGTTAATAGCTGGCATGTGGCCTGAGACCTGAGGATGTATTCAACTGTGGCTTGATTTTCTGAGGCCTTACAAATTTTCCTGTAGCCCAATGAAAAGCTGGGATACTGATGAGATGATGCTGAATATTCTTTTTAGCCTTAAAAATGTCTAATTACTTTTTTTTTTTAATCCTACTATTTCATATTTCTTGATGCAAAGTGGCTCTGAACTATGTAAATTCTATTTCTTAGTTAGAGCGAGTTACTGAAATATTGTTTTTAGTTTGGATACCATTTAGTTTGTGTATATGTAGGTGGGGAGAATGTGACCAGTCTTACATGGGAGGACATAGCAATGACTTTTACGTAATGTCAGTATAATATTTCCATTAGTGCTTTTTTCATTCCATTTTCCTTGCTGTTTAAAACACTAAAGAGTGCTGAACAGATGCCTCTGCCCTGTGCCTAACAATAACAATCCCAGATTCAGAGTTTCCTCTCCTTCTGGCTTTGCAGGATGACAGCCCTCAGCTTGACGTTCGAGGCCACCGACCCCTGGACAAAAGGCGGGAATTGGCCCCCACACTCCGGCCCGTGGCACCTCCCATCAGTGGAAGTGGGTATCAGCCCCGGCCCCCAAAGCGGGTGAAGCCGAGTAAAGAGAAGGAACGTATCATCTACCCTGACGATGGTGGCTGCCAGCATTCTGAAGATGAGCTGGTGGGTGTCTGTTGATGCAGCTGATAACAGACTGTGCTTATCTTCTAGTGTCCCCAGCATGGATTTTTTGTCTCCAAATAAGGGATGGTCATTCATTTGACATCCAATGATAAGACAAGGGGCAATGGGTGCAAGCTGGAACATAGGAGGTTCCACTTAAATATGAGGAAAACTTGTTCACAGTGAGGGTAACGGAAGGGGCTGCCCAGAGACGTTGTGGAGTCTCCTCTGGAGGCATTCAAAACCTGCCTGGATGCGTTCCTGTGTGACCTGATCTAGGTGTTTCTGCTCTGACATGGGGATTGGATTAGATGATCTTTCAAGGTCCCTTCCAATCCCTGATATTCTGTGCTTCTGCGTGATTTACAGCAGCTCAACTTTGCTTCATTTTGCTTGAGTTTGGTAGGATTGCATTCAGAAGAGTAACATCTCAGAGTCCATGTGGTTAGTCCCAGAGTGAAACAGCCTACAGTGAAGATGCAGAGATGAGATTTGAACTGTAAATGGGGAAAGGAAGTATCTGTGGGTTAGTCTGTGCTTTCCAATAGGCAGCTATTAAGAAGGACAGAAAAACGCCCTGCAGAAGGGCTGGCCTGAATTTCAGATAATCTCAAGGAACCCTAGGTATCAAAAAAAAAATAATGTCCCATGTCTTCCTTAAAATTTGTTCCAAACTGTAATAGTGTCTATGATCAGTTCCTTTCCCACCTCTTACAGAAGAGCCTTCAAACATGCTGAGACCCAGCATACTCCTCGCTGCCTGGTGGTAGTCTACCACAGTGTCCCTGCTGCATTCTCTGCTGGAAAACACAAGCTGCAATGGTGTTGAGAGGGATCTTAGATATCTGAGAGAAAAATTGAGTGGGGAGGTTTCCAACAAATGAAATCTATTAGAACTTATATACATGGTTGTGGTAGAGTCCCATTGCTGCCTGGGTATTTTGGTTGTCATGGGACTTCAGAATTTCCCTCTCCTTTTCAAAACACTGCTGTCCTTGAGGGTGCAGTGCTCATTACAGAAGTAATGGTGCTTAGCTTCTTGAGATGATAATTTTTAAATTAATCACATGGCCATTTCATAAGAGATACTTATAACAAGGTGTAGAGAACATGGCTGATTCTCTGAGGCTAAAGTAAGAGGTAAGGGGTAGATATAAACATGCACAGGCACCAGGTAGTTGCTGACAGGCTTTAATCATAGCTCAGGTGGCTTAAGAGCATGAACATATAACAGGGCAGAAAAGTGAAAAGTAGACAGTAGACCAAAAAAGTGTGAAGAGAGAGGGCTTTTCCCAAGAGGTTCAACAAAGGTCCCTTCTGGGGGGACTTGGAGCTCTTCCCTGACCTTCAGACTACAGCTTCTTTATAGCAGTTGAATGTCTTGAATCCTTATCTAGATGCTTAAATATTTGGTCTCACATTTCTAACTGTTTAGTGTGTTCAAAAGTACGGTCATTCACTGATGGGATTAGAAACTTTTTGGTTTTACTTTTATTCACAGTCCTTTTTGGATATTTTTTTTCAGGGAGTGCTGTGTCCAACTGGATGTGAACTGCAAACTACACTGTTAAAACAGGAAAAGAATGTGAAAACATTTGTTCATGATCTAAAGGACAAAGTAAACAAACTGTTTGAAAGCTCTACAACTTTCTCTGAATACGTGAATATTCTAGATGATAGATTGGTAAAGAGTCAAAAACAAAGACAAGGTATGCTATTTCCATGAATTAATAGTATAAATCATGTTGCAGTTCTATTGGCATTGCTACTGCTTAATTAGACTTAATTAGACTTCCTAAAAAGGATTAAAAATACAGTGGCATATCTGCAAAGTAGGGTTCCTCTTAAATCTTACAATCCTAAAATCTTAAAAAAAGTCCTTGGAGAGAGGCAGAGGAACACATCTCATCCTAAGACAAGATTCATATGAGGCCCCTAAATGGAATGGTGATGTGTTCCCCCATTACTGGCTTTCCTATGTCCATCCAATGCCTTTATGCCCACCTCCTGGCTTGGCACCATTGCTCACTGGAAAGGAACTAATTTTAGTTCTTTGGCAGAATATAACACCACTAGCTAGCAAAGAAATAACAGTACACATGTACCACTTTCCTGATAATCTCTGCAAAGTTTTTGCACATTCTGGAAAAGTAAACAAAATAAATCCCTGTACTCCCTCCCTGGTGAGGAAGGAAGTAGTTAAGTAGTTTCTCAAATTGTGCTTACAGAGTGCTCTTCATTATTTCATAACTGGAAAACATGTTGAAAAATAATCTGTTTTTCATTTCTTTGCTTTTCTAGACAATGATGGTATACTTTCTCAGTACAACACAGAAGTGGAATTGCATTATAGTTATATAAAAGATAATCTGGACAACAATATCCCATCTAGCCTCAGGGTCCTTCGGGCAGTTGTGGATTCTTTACACAAAAAGATACAAAAACTGGAAAATGCCATTGCAACCCAGATGGACTACTGCCGTTCCCCATGTGTTGTTTCTTGTCATATTCCAGTGGTTTCAGGCAAAGGTACTCATTCACCTATAATGGCATCTCTTCTCCCATTTATATCATTGCACAATTGATAGATGTATCATTCAATTGTTTTGAACATGCCTCTGAAGCTTGTGTCATTGATTAGGGTAGCAGAAAAGAGGAAAAGTGATCCTAAATGAAAAAAATCTTTTATGGGTGCACATACTAGTCAGACCAAAGGCCCTTTTACCCAGTATCAGTCTTCATTAGTAGCCAGTATCATTTTAAAGAAATATGTGCTTCACGGTCTTTGTAAGGTGGAGGTGATACATTTGTGACTATCATAGGTGTACCCTTCATTTTTTCAGTCAAGAAAGGTCCTTCTTTCACAAGCTTGTCTAGATCAAAAAGTTGTTGGAAACTATACAATCTTCCATCACTCAATTTGAACTTTTAGAAATTCCTATTTGGAAAAGTAGAACAGTGTAGGTGCACTGTTCTTTGTTCCCTGATTCTTTCATGTGATGCATCACAGAAATCAAAATGGAAGTAAAAGTATTTATATACTTTAAATTATTCCCTTATAATCAGCAAGCTGAAGGATAAGGAGGTTGTTGAAGAAGTTCACAGCTATTTCAGTAACAGAGTCTCTGATTTATTCTTGCAGAATGTGAGGATATTATCAGAAAGGGAGGTGAGGTATCTGAAATGTACCTTATCCAGCCAGATCCTTTCGTCAAACCATACAGAGTATACTGTGACATGGAAACAGATAATGGAGGTTAGTGTGAAATAACTATGTTGTTAAAATATTAATTAATATGGATGCTTGCAAAAATTCATACTTTATCCAAACTAATATGGAATTGTAACTTTTGTAATTACTTAAGAATTAAGTCTGATTGACTCATTCAGACAAGGCTTGTTGGACATCTCCTGTTGCACAGTAAGATACTTCTATAATGAACCTGGAAATAAATTGCTGGCATAGGGTTGTTAATTAAAAATTGCATCTTACTGTGACTAACATGGACAGTGGATGGGTGGGCAGACAAGGATGTCCTGGCCTATTTCTTACCCTGCTACTATGTGCTAGACAAAAAGATCGAGGCAGTACTTCATGTTCTGCTTTTTCTACCTTTCTTTATGAAGCAAGGTAAGTGTGAGTGTGAGTAAAGATGGCAAGGCTGAGCTTATGAGCAATGAAAACTCAGACCTGCTGCAAGGAATCTAACAGGAGCAGGATATGCTCCGCTTGTCTTGGGATGAAGATGAAACGGCTGCATCTTAATGCTTTATGCTCCTTTCTTAATGGCAATTTAATCTAAATACTGTTGCTCCTGCAGGCTGGACTTTGATTCAGAACCGCCAGGACGGCAGTGTTAATTTTGGAAGAGTATGGGATCAATATAAAAAAGGATTTGGGAATGTTGCAAAGAGTGGAGGGAAGAACTACTGTGATACACCAGGTAAAACACTGAGCACAAAACACAAAGAGCTCTTCTTACTGAAATGGTTTTCTTATACTTCTCCTATTTCTTTGATTTTTTTAAATTAACTAGACCACTTCAGCAGACCTATTGGCAAATCATAAAGTTGCCTTGAAGTATATTGTGAAGTGTATTTCACAGAGCTCTCACTGGTTGTTTCTTAGGTGAATATTGGCTTGGAAATGACAAGATCAGCCAGCTTACCAAAATAGGGCCCACAGAAGTTTTAATTGAAATGGAGGACTGGAATGGTGATAAAGTATCAGCTCATTATGGAGGTTTCACCGTACAGAATGAAGGAAACAAGTATCAGCTTTCTGTTAGTAACTACAAAGGCAGTGCAGGTAACGCACTAATGGATGGAGCTTCACAGGTGCATGGAGAAAACAGGACAATGACAATTCACAATGGCATGTTCTTCAGTACTTATGACAGAGACAATGATGGATGGTATGTACTTACATTAGACATTTAAAATAAAAATAGAGCTTAAAATAGAGCTGAATATAGAATATTTCTCTAATTTGCTGTTAGTTTTCATGGCTTTTATCCCTGCAAGTTACCAGCCAAATGTCCATGCAGTTCTCTTGGCTTAGCCAAGTGCAGCTAAGACTATATATTAGGTTAGCGCTGCTCCACAATTAAGAATCAAGCACACTGGATTTTATTGATTCCATGAACAATGTTGCCATAAACATATCAGCAAATCTGGATGCAATAGATTCATTGTCAGAAACTGGTGGTGGCAGTGCTGAGGACACTGTCTTGCTTAAGTAGGAATATTGGTACTACTCCAGTAACATGAGTCCTGAGAAAAGAGGCAGGTAGCGTGGCCAGCTTAAAAAACAAAGCTCTGCCTAGTCAGAAGGCACTGTATCTTAATACCAGATTACATATTAATGAATAAAGGAATTATTTAGATAGGGGAAGGCATACATTTCTCATTGTTTTCTGTCTTTCAGTTGCATTGATATTGCAATTATCATTATGAACTGTAAGTAATTGTAGTTATCAATGGGTAAACTAAAATGACACTCCCAAAGAGCTGTAGCTGGACTTGTTTCTCTTCCAAGTGCAATGTGTAGCACACCATTGTGATGGTCAATCTTTTACAGAAAGTTCAGAGAGGATTTTAAATGCTTATTATGGTTTGAAAATTTCAGTACAGGGGCAGGTATGCTGATATGTTTGCTTACTCTTCATCTGTCACTCTTAAACACTTGCTTTTCCCTCATCAGGTTAACTGCAGATCCAAGCAAACAGTGCTCCAAAGAAGATTCTGGTGGATGGTGGTACAACCGCTGCCACTCAGCCAACCCCAATGGCAGATACTACTGGGGAGGGACCTACAGCTGGGATATGGCAAAACATGGTACAGATGATGGTGTTGTATGGATGAACTGGAAGGGGTCATGGTATTCAATGAAGAAGATGAGCATGAAAATCAGGCCATACTTTCCACATTAACCATTATCAAAATGTACAGAATCAGGGATTTTCTTTTAATATTTGTATGTGGTTATCTTTTTAGCCACAGTATTCAGGCTTGTCTTTACATACAAGAAGAAAATGCGTATGTACAAGTATATTGTGACCTAAAGTAAAAAGCTATGTCAACTGTAAATCAAAATCTGACCGATGAAGATAACTCAGAAATGTATTTTGTTCCATTTTTCATTTGTTCACAAGACAGGAGTAACTATTATGGAATAATGCTGACAAAAAAAACCCACAAAAACAACCCGACTCATTTCACTCTTTTACAAAGGACTTCTCTACTACATTTGAAGAAGGAAAGGAATATTTTAAAAAGTTTTCTAAAAATTAAATAAAGCCTAAACTAAAGTTTCCTTCACGTGATTCCTAAGTATTTATGCATTATATGGGGAGAAGCAAACACATTCCACTAAATAAGGGACAGTCGTTTTCTTTTATATTATAAAGGTAATAGTAACTACCTGCGTTACAAGTTGAAAAGGAATAAAGTGTAAAATACAGTATTTAACAAAAGGGTAGGTCACCTGTCACTTAGTCCAAATCCTGTATGCTGGATAAATTTTACCCTTTCCTGGGACCCAGCTCACATTCTGTGCCTCTTCATATCCCTTCCACCATCTCACATCCTTTTATCATAGATTAAAATACAGTATTAGAAGACCTGGCCAGTATGTTTTTCACACAATCACTATTGTCGGACCAGAACAATTAGTGACTCCAATCATATGGTAGTTGGAGGTTGAGTATTTTATCAAAGCTAGTGGTCTAGACTCCTTCTGTAGCCAGGAGCAGAGATCCTCCCAAAGACAGGACTTTCCAACCCCGGTAGGCAGAATCAAACATGTCTCAGAGGGGACTGCCTTCCTCCACAAAGGGACCTGGGTCACTAGTGACAGATGGATCCTATCTGAAACGTCTCATGTTGACTTAACCCATGGAGCTCAGGAGGACAAGGAGGAGACATCATAGCAGCACCTCACTACATAAGCATAAATGTTTAGCACCCCCACAGGCAGGCTTCCACTGAGGCTAGGGAACAAAAACACAAGGCGTAAAGCAGAAGCCTCTTTTCCAAAAGTACAGACACCGCTGCACATGACTGTAAAGATATCTTCAGTCTCCAAAAAGGTTAGACAGTAGCTGTATTTAAGAAGCACTTAAAAAGGCTAGAAGTGAACTGCTTTGTCATCAGTATTTGATGATATTGTTAAATATGAAACATGCTGCCAGTGAGATTGGAGACAAGGGAAAGTATGCTCATGCTTGTTTCTCAATAGAAGCAAGACATATTAATGAGAGTAAATACTTGTGTAATTGTATGTCACGAGGTATAAAGGTAAATACAGCATGTTCTTGTGTAATTGTGTGATCAATATAACTGTTTTTCCATGTACAGAATCACAGAATGGTAGGGTTTGGAAGGGACCTTCAGAGATCATGTAGTCCAACCATCCTGCCAAAGCAAGTTTACCTAGAGCAGGTTGGATGAGAATGCATCCAGGCGGGTTTGGAATATCTCCAGAGAAGGAGACTCCACAACTGCTCTGGGCAGCCTGTTCCAGTGCTCTGGTACCCTCAAAGTAAAGAAGTTTTTCCTGCTTCCAGATTTTTCCTAAAAAATCCTTACCACAGACTGTCAGCAAGTTGCTGATTTAAACCCTTTATCTGTGGAGGAATCCTTGCTTGACATGTATGCTGAGAAACATTCTAAACCGGTGAAATATGTTCTGTAGCCATCTGTGTGCTCCTACTTGTACTGTTTACAGTCATAATCTTTTAGTGGTCACTAGAAAATAGTAGCCTGTTTTGGGAGTTGTATTTTGATGAGTTATCATGAACTGTCCTATTTTGTAGCTACAGTAATTACATAGCTACTATGAAACTACCTAGAATTCATCAATGGGACAGAAGGTCTAGCTCCATATTTGTAAAATCAAAGCTTAGGATATCCTGAAAAGTCAGTACTAAATGTATGCATCATTTTTCAGAGTGTACTCCATGGTGGGTGTGTGGCAGAAGCGAGAGCCCAAACCATCCATGTCTCTGCCTGAGAACTGACTCTGGCTGCTGTTGTATCCCCCTTGAAATGGAACTGAGAGGAGACGGCCTGGAAGTGTGACTGTTAAATTCAGTCAGACTTCCATGGTTCATGTTAGTGAAGGCAGGATTTCATGGTGAAGATACTTTGAAATCATTTTACTTCTTTAACATTCTTAAACAAAGTTAATAGTTCAGATTATAAATATTTTTATCTCCAGTCAAGATGTGAGCTGCCACAGACAGACATAGTCAAAAACATAGACAAAGTTTACATGAAAAGGGGTTTAAAATCAATATTTCCTCGAAAAGGTTTGTCAGTTATAAATAAGATGAAAGAACTGTTTTGTTAATGTTTAATCAGTGTTTATTTTTTAAGCCACAGATGTGTCCATTTGCTTTCAAATTCACAGGGTAAAGATACATCATACACATATATATAAAAAAAACTTTTAAACTTGTAGTTGTGACATATATATAAAAAGTCAGTCTTCCTACAACGTTTCTATGGGCCTGATTTTCATTCTGACAATTTTAAGGGAATAGTCAGAGGCTCTAAATGGCAGCCAGACCACACCATTTTCGATCTCATATGGAACGTTGTACCTGGGGTCGTAGTGGCCCCCCAGGTAGTAAATGCCATTGAGATTGGCTGCCTGGCAGCTGTTGTACCACCAGCCCCCCCCGTACATCTCCGCACAGCTCTCCTCCCAGCGGTCCTGGTCCCGGTCGAAAGTGCTGAACCGCATCTGGGCATGGGACGTGTATTCAGTGCCCTCCTCCAGCCAGCCAGCAATGAGTGCATCCCCGGCAGTCCCCTCGTAGGAGGACACAGCAAGGGCGTATCCTTCTGCTTCAGACCCTACCTGTACAATATACTCTGCATAGACAGCATTTCCATCCCAGTCCTCTAACTCTACCCGAAGGAGAGTGTCATTCTGAGTCAGCAAGTGTATGTTTTCATTGCCCAGCCAAAACTCTCCTCGCCCTCTGCCATCCACGCTGCCGAAACCTCTCTTGTAGTCTTGCCAGGTCCGGTTAAAATTCACTGATCCATCCATTCTCTGTTGGATCAATAGCCATCCTCCCAAAGTGGTCTCTTGGTCGCAATAAACTGACAAAACCTTACTGGATCCGGCTGGCTTGATTTTGAAAATGCCACTTTTGGCACCAAAAGTGTGTTTCTGGCGGATATCATCACAGTCTAAAAAAAAAAGTTGATCTGGTTTGACAGGAGTTATCAGCAAAATTTAATAAAAGGTTCAGAGGAATCCAAGTACCAATAGTTCTGAGGAAAATTGTTAAATATGTCTTGGACTACCATAGGTAGAGTGACAGGCAACATTAAAAAGAATTGAGAAAAGAAAAGTTTACATACTTCTTAAATTGTGAATTGTCTATGTAATACCCGAGTATTAATGAAACATTTCCCTTTTTGTTTCTGAAGTGGCAACAAATGGACACAGTGCTTGCATTTTATCATTACACTGTTGTACTGCAGTATCTAAAACCAATGTGTCAGTTTGGTTACGTGTGGAGTTTGGCCCCACTACCTCAATAACTACTTGTGTGATGCCTGTGTACCTTTCCCAGTGCTGGCTGTCCTTTGCTTCACTCTTGCCGATCTGAAGCTGCGTGCCTGAAAGTCTGGGGTATCCTCTGCACTCTGGTCATGTTGCACCCCACCTAGCTCCTCAGTTACTTCACGGGTCTTTAGTGATTTGGTTTCGAAAGTGGAGCCTCCCTTGTTGAGACTAGAAGAGGAGCTGGTCACTACAGTCTTGGAGTGACTTGCACTGCCAGACGGGAATCCAGATGGCTGAAGGTGAAGTCCTCTAAAGTCATCTTCTTCCTCCTCTCCTAAGTCTGTAAATTTTACTTTCCCCCCATAAGCTCCTGAATGACTGGGTACTCCAGTACCTGAGTGACTAACACCTGTGCCAGTTACGTGGCTGGTAGTTGAAATGCTGCTAGATCCACCAAAGTGTCTACTAGCAGTGGATGAAGAGTCAGGGGTAAAAAATGCTTCTAGGCCGGGGTATGAACCCTCTAGCTTGTGGAAGACATCTGTCCCACCAATATGGTACCTGCTCCCTTCCCCTCCAACATTTCCTGCTCCTGCTAAGTAGGAGCAGTCTGAGCCATCAGAAGAAACTGTTTTTTCAACTATTTCTTCTCTAGGGCCATCAGGGCCAGTGACAATTTTTTTGGTGGTAGTTTTGGTGCATCTACGAACAGTAGAGGATGTTTTGTCCCCCAGATTATGGGTTTCTCTCCCATGAGTAGGAGTAACTAATTTGCTGGTGTGTGAAGATGCATCCCCCCTCGATTCTGCCATGGGATAGAAGCTGTCGCCTCGGGAGGGATTTGTGTCTGTTTCTGACCTTTCTAATACCGCTTGTGTCTGCTTGATGTTATTAAGTATGTTCAGAGCTTGCATTTCAGGCAGAGGCTTATGCTTAAAATGCTCAGGAACATTTGAGTCCTTAAGTGGCCTCATTTTCAGTGTGCTCAAGGTGGTTGTTTGAAGCTCTGTGTGCAAGTTGATGGAGTTGGCTTGGGTAAGCTGCTTCTGGATGTTGTCATAGCTTTCTTTGTCCAGCTGGTAATCAAAGCTTTTAGCACAGGTTCCTTTGCAAGCTCGAATCTTAATGTCAATGTCCACCTATATAAATAGAGAGACATAATTTGGTTAGGGAGCTTTCCTGATTTTCTCAAGTGAGTTTAGCCTTTAACTGGACTGGGGAAAGGTGAGAGCTTGGTACCTTCCAGCTTTGAAATTTTTCCTGGATTTATTTCCGCTCTAAGTACACCAGTGCACATGAGCTCCATGGAGAAATACGTTATAGTATGTTCCCAATTCTGCTCCCTTTATTCTCAGAGCACAGGTGTGTCTTCCTGGGTTTGGAGGGTGTGCTGCAGAGCTGGGCACACTCCCTGGGAACTGGAGCAGAAATGGCTCCTCCAAGGAGAGGGGAAGACACCGGACATGTCTCAGAGCCTGTCATAACCCTGCTGTGAGGCCTGCCATCTGGGGGTTACCGCAGCTTTCCCCAAACGATACAGGGATCAAAATGGGCTTTTGAGTAAAACCACTGCTTCTGCCCAGACTTTTCCTTGCATTGCCATCAGCAGAACTGGCTGCAACCTGGGAACACGGGCTGTAACACCAGCACTGGCAGCACCTGGGAAGGACAGGGCATATCCCCCTCATTCTAGCTGCTCAGCAGCTCCCTACATGAGCAGAAACACCTCACACAGAGCAAATTATCAGCAGATATATCATCCTTGCTGCCTCTCTGAGAGGGCAGACAGGACCAGGAGTCCTCCTGAGTAGGAAAAAAAAACCAAGCTGCACAGACAACATCTTAGTTGGGTATTTGCCTCAGAAAGTCAGGTCCTGTGGATGTTGCATCATGTCTTCTTCCAGAGGGAGCACTGCTCCCCATGCACAGTATAATAGATAGACCCTCATTCTGTAGCTAAGCCCTGAAAAGAATGGAAATTATATAGCAGCTACCCACCTCCAAGCGTTTCATCTCCACCACCTGTTCCTGGATGCTGCTCTGCAGAGCTTTAATTCTGTTTACTTGAGCGATAACTCTCTGTTTCAGTATCACAATTCTCCGCCTCAGTTCTCCTGACACGTGACCATAAGTCTCATCATTCTCTGAAACAGAAATGCATCATATTCACCTATGCACATGTGATTTTCTTTCCTAAAAGAATAGTGTGGTTTAAAATATATAATTAAAACATGTGATTAAGAATATATTTTCCATAATAACAAGCAAGTAAAAGTTTCGTTACTTTTAGCAGTTTTGTATTACTATGTTTATTCTGGCTGTTGATAATAAGGTCCAGTGCAGCATATATTTTCATTACATACTGCTTATGCACAAAAATATTCCTCAATGGATAATAAAACTGGGTGTGAGATACTCACGCTGAGCACTGTCCAGGTTTGGTTTTAGTACATTTATGGTTTCCACAATTACCCGATTGGAATTTTTATACTTGTTTTGATTTTCTGCAAGCAGCTTATTGATTTTGTCTATTCTGTGTTTATAATCCTGGTCTGTTTCATCAATCAGTCCTTGCATTCTGCAGCCTGATGGACATTTTGTACCCTAAAATTAGAAGAGGAAAATTATTGTCTTAAAATCTTCATGAGTAAACCGTTTGTTAACATTATGTTTTGAGACTTCTGGCCCGCACTGAAAATCCATTAAAAAAAAAATTAGGGTAAGATTCTGCAAGTTCCCTTCAGATGTCCTGTCCTATTCATCCAATGAATTCACCAAGGGCTTGTGTGACTTAGAACAAGGCACCGAGGGGCTGATCCTTTACCTCCCAGACATTTGGCATCAGTGTGATGGAATCAGTGAAGTGTATCCTCAGAAACCTTCCTTAAGGAGGGTGTAAGGAACAAATAAACAATGTTCCTTTAGGGGAGAAATAAGACATATATATATTCCCCAAAATGCTACTGTAAGCAGAAGGCAGTTGTCCAGTTTGAGTAAGGATGTTAGAGACCAACTTATTTAAGCAAAACTTTCCTGACATAAGCTTAATGTTCTTATAGACTAAAGCTCTTTGCCAAAATGTTGTCAAATAAGTGTAGAGATGGACTGAGATGTAAAAGGCAAGAGAAAAACAAATTAACAGTTCATACACAAAGATATCCAATCAATTATTATGAATCTTTTCCTGAACATTTTATCATCTGCCTTCCTAAAATGTCCCTAGTGAAGTGTAAGTTATTTCTAGCTGTTTCTTTTCTTTATCACACGCTTTTCCTTCCATTGCCTTTCTTTTGCCAGCTATGAAATTCTGAAAAGAAATCTTTCTTCTTGTTTTCTAGGAATAGCCAGCTTTTATTTTGTCTTTTCTTTTCCAGACTTATTTTCTCTTCTGATTCTGCCCTCCTACAAACTTTTTCCTCTTTCTTTCTTATTTTTAACTTTCTGTCTTTCTTTATTCTCCACAAGATATCTTTCCAGGCTGCCCTGACGTGAAGTGTTACCTGTCCTCCCTCAGACCTAAAGCCCCACCGCGTGCTGGCTGCATGGCACCCATTGCAGTTGTCTGGCTGAGGTCCATGAGAGCTCTATGGATGGGCCTCACTTTTGCCCCCAGAGCTCATTGCTCACCCAGTCATCGTCCGCACAGATGGGCCAGTTCTTCTCATAGTGGCAGGTGGACTGGTGCGCGTGCTCCATGATCCTGGGACCACGCACTCCTGCACCCCCCATTTCGAAGGCAGTGTCTCCATTTTGTGCCTGCCAGGAGGAAAAAGGGGAAAAGTAAAACTGACATTAACTGCACAGCTGCCAAGACATCAGAAATATAATGCTGGTGTCCTTGAACACTCAGCGACATAGTTGGTGTGTGGCATTTACAGCCATCTGGAAAGCATCCCACTGAACAGTGCAAGGATTTTAGTCTTGGCACTTCTTGTAAGATATGATTTTTTTTTATTTTTATTTTATTTTTTTTTTTGGTCAGAATAAAGCTTTTCATCTCTTAAAATCAACGCTATGTAGGGAGCTGGTGAAGCTCAGGATATGTTATCATATTATCATGTTATCATTCCACAGAAATCTTGTGTTCTGCATGTAAAGACAAAATTAACTTGAAATTAGATTGAAACTGGTTCTGTTATAGCAACCACGTAAAAAATCATATGTTCTATTTCCATTTGCTGCAATATTCTAAATCTCTATTCTCATTCTACCACCCACAGTCTACACAAAAGTGGCTTAAAGATTTGTACAAAGAGAGTTTTCCTATTAGTGTTTCTGATTTTAATCACAGTGCAAACTGTAAGCTTGTATTTTGCCTGGCATAAAGAGCATGAGAGCTAATAACATCACAATGAAAGTAATAAGGTCAGTGATGGATGGATTCCACTGTGCTAATGGGAAGAAGAGATATAAAACCTGAGAAGAATAAGTACATATATACGAACTAATTCTAAGCCAAAATACTGTAAGGATTCGTACTGTGTTATCACTTAGTAAAAGAATATCACTTAGGACAAGAATTCTTCTTCAGGTCTTCAGATGTAATTAGGTCTGACTGGATGCCTCTGCATACCTTATGTTCTTTTTGAGCAGCATAATTAATTTTTGAAAATAGTAATGATTAATTATTGTTACAATTAATGCTTAATTCTGAGGCGGAGACAGTTTTCCTAATTCTAGCCTTCAGGACCAGAACCTCAGCCCTGGAGAAGTGGACTGTGATTACTAAAATCAGCAGATTCACACTGGTTTGCTCCATCCTGATGATCTGGCCCAAGTGCCTCTTAAAAGTAACAAATAAAAACTTTATTTTTAGGTAGTTTGTGCCCTTTAAGCATTGACAGCTCCAATGCAATTACTTCTTTTTTGTCCCATCTGCTTCCTGTAATTTCTGTCATGTTAAAACATACATGTTCTTCAAAAAACAGTCACAAACAGAAAAGTAAAGAATCTAACATTAGATGATGGCTGGACACATCAATGAGAGAAGAGCAAGGTTATATTAGCACATTAAAAATCAAGTCCATCTCTTTCCATATCTGAAAATTGGTTCTTACTTAGCTCTACTTTAACCTGATGTTGCTGCCACAGGAATCCTTTTTTTTAAATGTTTAAATTTAAAAATTTAAATTTAAAAATTAAAATTTAAATTTAAAAATTTGAAAGTAAATACCTTTTATAATAAAGGTATTGTATGTAATTTGTAGGTGGAAAACCCTACTGAAGTACCATCCAAAGGACAGTTGAATTCACTCTAATAAATATGAAAATTTGTGACTGTCTGGAGCCACCAGCATCTGGTCTGTTAGGTTTAAGACTTACAGCATCACCTATGATTCTATGAATTCATGTTAATGTACATGATTTGCTGCTCCTGAAGCCAGGCAGATTCAGCAAAACTGAATAAAGCAAGACTAAACACTGCATAGTCAAGAACTACCAATGAAAGTCCAACACTGAAGTGGTTACAGTAAGCTTGTGCATATGTTTGTACATTGAATTTTACGAGCCTGGTGACAGCCAAAATGTATCTATGTAATGAATGAACATTAAATAAATGCCTATTCTTCAAAGCAGAAAGATATGAAAACAATTGAATTAGCAAACTCATACCCAGGCTAAGTTGAGGCACAGCAACACACAGAGGATCTTCATTAATATCATCTTCAGGAGAAGACCGAGCAGAACTCTGACTAAAAGGATGCTCTTCACTGGTGTTTTGGTGCAATTTAAAGCTTAACGTTAAGCTTAGATTAATCATTATGCCTCCTTCTGTTTGGAGATAAAACAAGCCAAATGCTCCCCTCCCCCCTGAGGTGATTACTTAAGGCCTCTTGCACAAGTTCCTGATGTTATTTGTTCCAGATAAGTTTGTACAACACCAAACTGCAGGCAATACAATGTATTCCAGGAAAAAATCTGTCTAAAGCTTAGTTCTCGTAACTGGATGTTCACCTAGATGTATGCAGGATCTAGCAGGATCCAGCAATGCTTACCTGCTGGAAGACACACACTCTGTGTGATGGGCATTTAACTAGCATAAACAGAGAGTTGGTATTTGGAAAAAGAAACATTTGGTTTGCCCTTTCTCTGTGACTGTGTTTCATTGCTGTGAAACCCATTGGCCTTTCCAAAGCCAATAGAAGTCTAAGAAAAGTTGATACATCTGTCTGTGACCGTGTGGTCATCAATCAAAATTAATTCCTGAGAAGTGCAGAGCCCAGTTTACATCAGTTCTTGCAGCTAGACTTTACTGGCATTTGTGCAATGCATGATGTCTTTAAGATGATGCTGTCTCTTACACAAATGGTATATTATACTTTTTTATCAAGCAAGATTTGTTTGAAATTAACACATATTTATAAAGAGTGCAGTAGAGTGGTACTTGAAAATGTCCCCACACAGATGTTAAGCATAATTAATTCTTCCTAAGGAGTCATGTCTCCTTAAATTTTTGTATAATGGCTACAATTCCTGTGTGGCAATTGATGATAGAAGAGCCTGGGACATAAATCTCATGAGGAGTGATTGAGGGTGCTGAGACTATTTATTTTGAGGAAGAGGAGGCTGAGGGGAGATCTCATCACTCACTACAACTACTTGAAAGGGCATTGTAGAGAGGTTGGTGCTGGTCTCTTCTCATGGGTGATGATAGAACGAGAGGGAATGGCTGCAGCAGGGTAGGTTTAGGCTGGACATTAGGAAAGAATTCTTCACAGAAAGAGTGGTCAGGCAGTGGAATGGTCTGCCCAGGGAGGTGGTGGAGTCACCATCCCTGACTGTGTTTAAGAGTAGATCAGATGTGGTGTTGAGGGATCTGGTGTAGGGGAGAACTTGTAGAGTAGGGCTGATGGCTGGACTTGATGATCCCAAGGGTCTCTTCCAACCCAAATGATTCTATGATTCTATGATAATGTGCTGCTGCTGCTGTGAGCTCTATAAGAAGTCTTCCTGTACATAGAGAGTGTTGTATCTGGCTGTGAGACACTTAAGAGATGCTGCCCATCTTAAAAATTGCCACTGCAGTGAGCAGAAATGAGCAAGAAAACCCTTGCTTGAGCAAATGGGGGCCTAATCAGTTGAAAAAACAAAACTCTCTCTTGGCTTTCCAAAATCACATGATATTGACAAACATCATCATCTACAGGTTGCATATTCTGCTTTAGTGGCACCTGTTTAAGCTTGACTCTGGCATTTTGCAACATATTTAATTAAAAATAGATGATTTTAGCTTTGGATCCATTCCAACATCTGTTCTAGGTTTTGTCTTATTCTCCTTTACTCTGCTTTTCCTCTTGTTTTCTGCCCTCCAGAAGTCTGAACACTTTCCACATGAAGTTCACTGCACTTGAACTGTACCCTTTGTTTCCTTCCATTTCTGGTCTTGCATTTCATGCTTTTCTTATCTAGGATAACCCTCATAAGCCTAACTTAACTTATATCAATGTCACTAATATAACTGCCAGAGCACTGGAAATGGCTGCCCAGAGAGGTGGTGGAGTATCTGTCTCTGGAGACATTCAAAACCCACCTGGACAAGTTCCTGTGCAACCTGCTCTAGGGGGACCTGCATTGGCAGGGAGGTTGGACCAGATGATCTCCAGAGGTCCCTTCCAACCCTATATCATTCTGTGCTTCTGTAGTAGCGACTCATATCCTCAGGCATCAGAAGAGCTCGGTAAGATGGTGCTACACTGATTAACACCTACACCACCAGTATCTGGTTTTGCATGAAAAAGGATTTTTATTGTATTTAAGGCTTAATCATATCTTAACTGTGCATATTCTGAATAAGATGTTTTGTTTATTTCAATTCCCTGTAACATGCTCTGTAAAAGCTTCTGTTGAATCCCATGCAGTGCCAGTAATATGGTGATGCAACAAACCACTTCTGATTTCAGCAACAAGGCAGCCCAGCTAACTTCAGCAACAAATGGCCAAACAGACTACATATTACCTTGCTTGGTTTGAAGATCAGCCAGCCATGGCTATGGTGTTTGGTTGATAACTGTCCATAAGACAGATCCTGAACTCAAAGCAGATAAATATACTTAAACACTAAAATGCTCAGCTGCCAGCTCAGCAGAGGTAAGATTGGTGATGCTTCCACATGCCAGGTTCTACATAGTTTTGTTCATGCTGTTGCAGCAGTTCTTTTAAAGAATTTTGAAAGGCTCAGAGGACAATAAAATGCCAAAAGGATGGAAAGACCACAATGAGAGGGAGTCTTGCAGGATTAGAATTAATCATTTTACAGAAGAGAGTAAATCTGCATCTGAACTATACTTCATCCAAAATATACTGGGGTCCACAGAGAGTCTTCCACTTTAACCAACAAACTGTAATTAAGGCTCCACAAAAGATACAAAACTCTGCTCAGACATCACAACCTTATGACTTCTGTGCTCGGGAACACAAAAATTGCTATTGCAACCTTCAAGTACTCTCATTTGTGGACTGTGCTGTCTCTTCCACTGAACCCCTTCCTCCTCACACTGAGCATGGATGATGCCCCACAGGCAAGCAGCTTCCCAGAGCTGCACGTTCTTTTTGTTGTATGATGATGCTCTGCAGACTATTTAAAGCTTCAAGGATTTTCCTGTGGTGCTCATCACTCAGCTGCCCCTGTGCTTTAGACACATTCATTCCCTGGGCAAAACTTTACCCTTGTCACAGCTGCAAAAGCCAGGTGAGAAGATTAAGTAAAAAAAACAGTTATTTTTTTTTTTTTTGATACATTTTGATAGTCTGAATCTTCAGAGCACACCCTATGTGCAGATGCTGCTGAGGGCAGCTGTAGCTCTGTGCCTGCACCAAGATGTACTGAGGAGGAACATCCAGCAGCCAGCTCTGAGACACCTGGGACTGTAGTCCCAGAGGAACCCGGTGACTTGAGCAGGAATGTCACCTAATTCTGCAGAGTATCAGCTGTACGTAAGAGACAACTGTGCCCCTCCTGGTCTTACTCCCTATGCACATTACAAACCATGTGACAACTAAAGCATCCTTCATGATTCAGACATCATGTGACATGTCACCTTAGTTCTGCCTTTTCCCAATTTGTAAGAGGTTGATTTTCTGATCTTCAATAATATCTGAATACCATTTTTGTAATTTAACTAGCCTTAAAAATCAAGAGTAGTTTGAGCACATCAAGCAGAAGAATTTCTGCCTTTTCAACCATGCTGGCAGAGGCTGCGACAATTTGCTAGGTGATGTCCCAGGAACTGGCTACCAGTGTGACACTGGACATGGCAGTAGCATGTGCCAGACTTTCTCTGACCCTGCTGGAGGGTGCAGCTCTCTGGTGGCCTTCAAAGGCAGAAAATTCAAACTCTGGTCCACGTAAAACTTGGCCACCAAGGCTAGAGGGAATGAAAAATGCCGATAGCTGATCATAAACATCAGTTAAATTACAAGGGGTTTCCTGCTTCATTAGAAGGGAATTGCTGGGTAGAGCTGGGGTAAAGGAGGAGCTCCTCAGGATTTCCAGTTGAGAGTTGAACTGGGGCTTGACCTTTGTCTGTACCTTTGCTTTCATGTTGCAATCATCCAGTCACTTCTCCCTGAGTTTGTTTGAAAGGCTAAAGGCCAAGAGCTAGATAAACTTTGGATTTAACTTTAATTCATGATCAAAGGACAGAAGTGCAGTTCACTACTTCAGCTGCCCTGCTCTTGGCAGGTTGCCACAGTAATAGTCGAGTAGTCTGGGGTTTAACTCTGTTTTGTGTGCCCTAGACATGAGGCAGCCATTGTTTGCCCAGCACTGCCCCTGTCTCCTGTCCTACCATCAGTCCCTGCCACCAGTTTCTAACTAGTGCTGCATTCTCTAACCTGCACATTCACATCCATCTTCTGGACACCTTGGCTGAAACTCCATTCTCCTTCAGCCCTAGCTCTGTGCTCCAGTTTCTCTTCATGTGCTCCTTGGACTACTTAACTCTGCTGAATTTGTTACTAGCCCATCCCAGCATCTGGCCCCATGTTTTCCCCATGCAATGGCCCAGGGACTGAGGGACCCAGCAAGTCCTTCACCTTTATTCTGCCTCTATCCTTTCCTTGTCCACTTTTGGGGTGTTTTTTTCCCCCCCGTTGTTTTGTTTTGGTTTGTTTGTTTGTTTTGGTTTTTTGGTGTGGTTTTTGGTGGTTTTTTTTGCTTTGGAGGGAGCATTCAGAAGAGAAAGTAGGTCAGTTGCTATTTCCTCTGTTTTGTGCTACAGTGCTCTTGGGAAGAGTGACTGCAAGCACAAGGTATAAATGAAAAGCATACTTATTGTAGCCACCAAGTCCTATAATGAACTTTTATAAAATTAAAGGGGGATTGTTTTGCCTAAATACAGGTGACTTTTGCTACAGACTATGATCTGAGGGTCATATATGATAAAGATTGATATAGAAAAAAAGAAATATGATGTCTCAGTATACAAAATAGAGGCAATTAAGCAAATTCTAATGTATTTGCTTGCAAAAAAAGATAATTCTGAGGTATTATTCCCTCTCCGAGAGTCAGAAGAAATAGCAGATCTGTTCATACCCCTTTCTGGTAACTAGAGTGTTGAAAACAGTACATGGGAGCCCCCAAAGTTGTGAATCTTTCCAGTCTTCTTTCGGGGCCCAGAGAATCTAACTGTGGGCTGGGGTCCTGCAGACTCCCTGTTGAACATAAGACTTCTTTGAAAGATCAGGCTTCTTGGATTCAATAGTTCTGACCCTCCTGACCACTGCAGCAGATGGTCCTCTCCAAAGAGGTTTAAATGATTTATGAAACTTAGGACACCAATCAACAAATCAACTAGAAGAATAAGCTTAGTTCTGGTGAGCAACCCATAAACTGCTACCTCACACCCAGAAAATGTGTGCAGTTACAGCAGATTGTCATCAAATAAATCAAAAGCTAAACCTTTGGTGAGGGAAATCACAGTTCAGATATAGCAGAGTGTGGGTATAGGAGTCAAAGTGACAGAGGGGAAAGAAACATTTTTAATTACATGTTGCAAATATATAAACAATAACAAGCTTAAAGTCTTGATATAGGTGGGATAAACTGAAAGCAAAGTGGAAGGGTCTTGGCTAATGCCACCCAAGTGGCTGTTTGCAGAACCAGGCTCACACTGGGCTTGCAACCCTCAGCTCATGTCCTTCCCCCAGGCCTCTCTATATACACTGCTTCAGCTACAAAGAACCATGGGAGGGGCCTCATGGCACAAAATGTTCAAGAAAACTGCTTTTCTTGGTGAGGATTTGGCTTTCAAGGCTGATGGTGAGCTGCACAGCAGGGCTGCTTGCATGGGATGCAACAGAGCCATGCAAATATATCTGTTCTGTGGGGTGAAGGGGTTATTCCTCATCCCAAAGAGTTGTTAACCCTATGCTGAACCTATGCTAAAGATGGCTTCTTTTCACCTACTCCTGAGAAACCCGCCTTCCTTTTAGATCTTGGCCCAAGGAAAAACTTGAACTTGGTCAAAACAACCTCAGTAAAAATTATGGAGGAACAGCAGCTTATCATGCTATGGAGACTCAGATCCAGGGAAAGAGGCTCTGCAGCAGCCTCATGAGAGAACTGCTCACTAAAACTGGAAAAGTGTTGAGGCATAATAAACAGCCTTTAATATCTGTCGTATTAGTATAATGTCTCCCTGTCTTTATTTTAAATCATTTGAATGTGCTATTCAGAAATACCAGGTGAACTTCTGGCCTTTCACTAGTAGCAAGAAATAAAGACCAGGATAAACTTCCTATTTCACTTCTTAATATATCAATTTGAGATAGAGAAAGAGACAGAGACAGAGATACATATTGTAGCTCTGACTGTATTTTTTGCTGAGTAATTTATCCACAAACCTAATTTGATTTCCTAATGCATCCCTCAAATGTACTCATCAGATATTCTGAGTGAGTACATTCAGACAGCATTGCTAACTCTTTGCTCTTCTCGATCTGCACTGTGAGATTGCTTATGTGGATCATGTGGAAAATTATTACCAGATCTAGAAAAAGAAAATGTAAGTAAAATACCATTAATTTCTGTTGCAAATTTGAAGTATATATATATATATATTTATTTTTTTTTTTGGCAGATAATGGCACTAAGTATGTTAGATTAAATTTTAAATGTTTATGAATAAAAAGGCAGTATTCAGGAATAATTATTAATATGTTATACTAGNGTTGTGGAGGTTCCATCCCTGGAAGTGTTGCCAGGATGGATGGGTCTTTGAGCAACCTGGTCTAGTGGGAGATATTCCTGCCCATGGCAGGGGGCTGGAACTCAATGATCTTTAATGTCCCTTCTGACTCTAACCATTCTATGAGTCTATGTGCTATATAGCAAATGAAACTTTTATCCTGAATATTTGAGAAAATCGTTGATACGTGTGCTCTGGAGTAAAATATCTATTCTTGGTCATTGATACTATATTTCCTAACATATCTGATTGAAAATGTATTCATTACTTCACAGTAAGCTCAATGAAGTAGCCTTCAGCAGTAAGCTAGGTCTCTATCACATTGCTATGTACTTTGATCTGTGTCACAAATCAATTTCATCAGAAAACAGAATTAAAACTTTTGGAAACAAGCCACATTTTATGAAGAAATATCTCCAACACTTGCCTTTAAACAAAGAACTGCAACTACTGGCATGCAATTCAGGAATGACTGAATCAAACAAGTTTGATCAGAGTAACCTTCTAAACATCATAAAGTTTACTTTGTTTTGTTTGGCTAACAGTTGAGCACAGATAACAAGTTCAGATTTTTTGTAATAATCAAAAATTTATTGAGAATTTGTACAGAAAAAAAATGTACAGAGGTAAGTACTGCTCAGGGAAGAGGGTTGGGCATTTTACAGTCAACTGTTTTATAGTCAAAACTGAACTGTTGAATGTTAGTTAAGTTCAGTGTCTAAAATAGAAAAGATTTGTTTTCTCTCTTCAGACCAGTCTCTGTGAGATTGTCCCTTTACGAGTCTCCAACCTACAACAGAAAAAAAAAGAGAGCATTTGAGTATTTTAATATTTTTCTAAAAAGAAGCACATAAGGCCATGATGGCATGTTGATAGTGTTCATACATAGCTATTTTAGTCGGAAATTAAAAATTTAGCAATTAAAATACATGAAGGCAAGGGATTATTTCTGATTATCCACTTACCTATTTGTTAAAAGAAACAGTAATGTGGAAGGTATACTAAAATCAAAGTACAAATATTTCTCAAATGTACTTAACGCCAACTTCTCTAAGATGCAGTGGGCTGTCTATTCATAGTGTTTGAAAATATAACTATGTTCTGTTGTAATTCTAAATATCTCCTTGGTCCTGTGGTCGAACCTGTTTGGCGCTGCCTAAGTTGTGCTGCTGTCCATCTACTGACAGTCTGTTGAATGGGATGATTTTCATTGCAGTTTTCTTCATGGAGTACCACCGGTCACGCCAGGTTGCCCAGATAATGCCATTGTCATATCCAGCTGGACCAGCATCTGCCGATGTGTACACACCATCTAAAAAATATCAGTTGGAACAAAACAGTTAGTTGCTTTCTAAAATAATTAGTGTGGCCATACATTTTTCTGGTACTAACACCTCCTTGTTGGGCATGCTAACAGTCCCCGCTCACTGCCCTCCTCCCCCTGGTTTCCTTCTCTCAAGACTGATTCTCCAACTTTGGGCTGGAGAGCAGTCCTAAGTTCCTACCACTGGTGTTAACAGTTATTGCAAAGAATGGGCTACGTTAGCTTTAGGAAATCCAGGTAACACAACATACTCATTGAAAGTGACCCATTTTTGTCACTGAAGTGTGACAAAGAACTGTGGTGTCCTGGCTTATAGGTATTTAGAAGATACTTTACTTGTATAATATTTGCCATTGAGGTGGCCAGCATGACATCTATTCATCCACCATCCAGATCCATCTTCCTCAGCACAGTTGCCATCAAATTTATCATTGTCATTGTCATAGGTACTGAACTGCATGCCGTTGTGATAGGTAAAGGATTTGTCACTGGCATCGTCTCCAAAATTATATCCATCAAAGGCATCCCCAGCTTCACCACCAATAAAGTAGGCATAAGTCAGTCGATAGTTGTCTTCTTCACTTCCCACTTTGAATACAGCATAGTCAGCAGTGCTGTTAACAAAGGATAACAGTCAACATGAGTATGCTGTGTTCCCAGTATATGCACAAATGAAGGTTTGCAGCACAGAGAAGGCATTTATGGCATCCTACCCTTTGAAAAGGAATTGGTTGTGTGTGCTTCAGTTCAGTGACATATATCCAACCAAATTTTGTGCTCCAGCATCGGACATGTTTCCTGACTACTGGTCTTAAGTGATCTATGAAAGATCTATGTTATATAAACACACATATGTATATCTCCCAGGTTCATAATGCTTAGGCTTACTTAGGTCATAAGAAAATTCTTGGTGGGAGGAAAGAGTGTATGTCTCAAGAAATACCAAGCCTTCCTGGAGAATGGAACGAATAGAATAGAATAGAATAGAATAGGTTCAGTTGGAAGGGACCTACAACAATTCACAAGGTGCATCAGATGTGAGGAAACTTGAAGAGAAGAAACAGATTCCTTCTGCCAAATAAAGTAGGGCTGCAAGCACATGGCCTTCAGACATAGATGTGTGCCTGGCAGCGAATCACACATGGTGCCAAGGCAGTGTCCTATGCATGAGAGCAGGCCTAAGGGCTCATTAGTTTTTCAGAACTGTAGAAACTGACACAGCAGTAGGTTTTAAGCTGTCATTTTCATAAGCATCATGAGCAAGTACCCTTTTTTGCCACTCCAGTCCTCCAGTTCTATTCGTAAAGTGTATGGCAGAGCAGACTGTGTAGTTATTAAATGAATCTTTTCGTTGCCCAGCCAAAACTCAGTGGTGTCATCTGGAGACAGATGTCCAAATCCTTCCTTATACTGAATCCAATTTTTCCTGAAGTCCTCACTCCCGTCTAGTCTCTGGGGAAAGCAATCAGCAAAAACAAAACCTTCAGTAAAAAAGTTATTTATCTTATGTAGGTAAATGAAAACAGTGGTGATAGAACAAGCTTGTGTATGATAATAATACATAGGTGTCATACCCTCTGTAACACTGTCCAACCGTTGCCATAGGAGTCGATCTCACAGTAGACTAGGAATGACTGCTTGGCTTTTTGAGGCTTGATAAAGTAAAGGCCACTTTTTCTGGCACCTTTATTTGCAACGTCTTGACAATCTGAAGTAAAGATATTCAGTTATTAATCTAGCTACAGTTCTACATTCATGTTTATTTGATATTGTAACTTTCTTAGTGGAGGAAATACAATTCATCTAAATGTCATTGTTACAACACTAGCTATTTAATCCACATACTTTAAGGTCATTGCCATAAAACCCTACCAAAGTTCACAGGACTTGTGTAAGATGAGGAGGAATTTAGTCTCACATACAGCTTAAGCAACTTATATGTGAACTACATTCATTGCATTAATTTCTATAGCAACAAAACTGGCATTTTTTGACCTAATGGAATAATGAATAGTTTTTTTCAGGTGACTCAGTAGAAATGTGATACTTAATTAGCTTTTGTTTAAGTCCATAGAAACTCTCTTCCTGTCCCTCATGTTTAGCATACATTTTGGCATAAACATATTTTGTCCAAAAAGGCCAAAGAAGCAAGAGAGACCCCCGTTCCCTCTGAGTGCTGTGCTTGCAGAGCATCTACCTAGTGCTTATATTGATTCAAGCACTGGTTTCATAGCTTGCAATCTTATATACAAGCAACTCATCGCTGTGATGCCAACTGGTGATGCTTGTAACTGAATTAACCCCCCACCCTACAAGAAGCATTTTGTGCACCTCTTCCAGTTGTCTCCTGTATTTCAGTCGTGTCTCTGCATGGCTTCTGACAGTGCGACTCAAGCTGGGCGATCTTCTGTTTCAGTTGTGTGATCCTGTTGCTGTTCACTATATATGTATCTGTCAACTGTCTGGACAGAGAGAGATAAAAATGGCTTGTTTCAGCTGTTTCTTGATATGTAATACACATTTACCTGCACTCATGCCTCTCCTATGTAGCATGCTGCTACATATGCCCCTGTAAAAGTAGGTGCCTCTATTAGCACTGATAGTTAAAGATAAGGAAACTAGACAAAATGAGAAAGCAGGCACTTAATCTTAAGCAAAACTTGACTTGAAATTAGTCAGCAAAACCCAAACCAGTAGCTAATATATGAATATAAGACTTCCTTTGGTCTCCTGAAATATATGAGAAATTATTCCTTTTTATGAATGCATTTGTAAAACATAAATGCTGTAAATAAACTGCTGCAAGTGTCAGAATGCCTAAACTGTCTTTGATATAATGCTACAGAAGTGGAGATTTTTCTACACTTGGGTCAAAAAACATGTCCTTAAGATCTAGAAGGGTTAATAATGTTTTCAATTTTATTTTCAGTGTCAATTTACAAAAGACTACCACTGAGTTTATAGTTACTTATGATTTATATCAATGTAACTGAGTTGATTTACATGGATGTATGCAGTAAAGTTAGCCAGAGCAAATGATTGCACAAATATTCCACACACTCTGCATTACAGCACTAACTCATATTATTAAAACCTCTGAAGATTGTGAAAAAAATTTCAGCAGTAGCTGGCACAGCCAAAGAAACATAAATAAAAATATTTGCATGCTTCCTGACATTCTTAGCTTGCACTTCTTGCTCAATGACTTCTGCAGATGAGCAGAAAATGCAGTATCAGACCCTCAAAATCCTTCTGTGTCTTGTTTGGTAGGTACTAATGACAGTGTGGGCACAACAGTCCACATGAACACAAAAAACCTTTCTGAGGGAGCCTTAGCTGTACTTCATAAAAGAACAGAAAGAAAATTATTTGGATTGTTCAGTGATACAAAAGGTGGAAGATACGTACTGTATAGCACTTTCATGAGACAAAATAGTGTTTTCGTATCTGATAATTTCTTCAATTATTTTCTTGGACTTTTGAGTATAATCATCAATTGTATCTGTGAAACAGACAAAGGGATAAAATTTTGCAATTAGGCAAATTGAAAAATGCAAAAACTACATAAATTCAAATTTTCAGTTGTGCAGTTATTTTTTATATTCTCACTTGGTAGTTTCTGCTTCTCTGGAGGGTAGAGGCTTTGGATGTGTTGAATCAACTGTTCTGCTGTTCCTGTGGAGTTAGTAATTTGCGACAACATTCTCTCCATTTCCTGCAGTTCACTATCCATAGTGAGATGGTATTTATTAAAGAAATCTGAAATGCCACAGGTCGTTGGGCAGTAGCTACCCTAAAGATGAAAGATTAATAATTGGCAATGTTTCAGCAGCAAAAAAAAACAGAGCAGATATTTGTGCAGGGGGACTTTCAGACACTGCTTATACAAGTGATTGTGGATAAAAAAGGGCAGGCATTTGCCCCTTTGCTGTATTTGAGTTTACAGAGGCAGCTTACTTTTCACACTGTGTGCACACATAGCAAGAAAACAGTGCACACTATTACTCGTAGCATCTTCTGGATGTATGCTTTCACCAACAGTGAAATTTTTACCAAGTGTATACCACTATGAATAAATAATGGGTTCAAGCACAGCACAAGTAATAGGCAACATATCAAAAGCAACAATGAGGATCAAGTGATAACAGTAGTTAGTAATTGGCGTAGGAAAGCTTTAATTAGACTCTTAGGAGAAAAGAAAATTGCTCAGGTACTTACAAATCGTTCATCTAATATGCAGCAGTTTTCTCTGGTGGCAACATACTGAAGAGAAGAAAGAAGACCATTTTCAGTGAATTTTCTCCAGCAGCGCTTCCCGCGCCGCGGTGTTTTCTAACACCGTCTCCTCACTTACCGCCATGCTGGTAGAAAAGAGCAGGGAGAGGAGAGGCCCCAGGGGAGCCCAGCTGCCTAACCTCAGCACCATCATGTCTGTCCCACCTGCTGCACCCTGCAGTCAGGCAGCCAGCAGCCGAAAATGTTCAACCCAGCACAGGGCGACAGCAGTTTAAGGGAGCAGGCTGAAGCTGGGGGCGGGCACTGGGAGGTGGCGGGAAGAGGTGGAGTGGGGGTTTGAGGTGGATTCTCAGAATTTGAACACATCTCTTACTCCTCCCATTTTCAGAATCTGTTTCCCACTTGCCTGCTTGATCTCTGCTCCAGCTGGGAGGTCTCAGGCGAGATGGGAAGGTGAGATGGGGCATGGAGAAACTACTTCTTGTAACATGAAGGTTAAGAAAACTCACACGTGGTTTTGGGATGGGAGCTGACAAAAGTTTCACTCAAACAGCACAAGGAAAAGCCATAGTAGCTATCTGAATGATGTGTAACAACTACTGAAGGACTAGCAATAAATACTGTTTTGCGGTTACATAGCACTTTCCCACCACAGAACGCTTGGCAAAGAGAATCAACCTCATTCTCCCTCTTCTGCACATGACAAAACTTAGGCAGAGAGAGGTATGAAGTTACATCGGGTGGTGGCAATGAAAGCATGAATCTTCCCTAGCCTTCAATTCAAGGAGTCCATTTGAACTACTTTGATCAAAGCCTTCTTGCTGGGGAACAAAGGTTGTCAGTATCTGCCTTATTCAATACACCTACAAGACTGGTGACGGGCTCCCTTTTCTGCTGTGGGCTTTATCCCAGCCACATTGTTTTATGTATGTGCTTCTGCTTACTGTCTGTATAAATGGCTTTAATAGCATTCTACTCATGCCCTGCACCTGATCTTTATGCAGTGGCTTCTCGAGAGAAAGCCTGCTTTTCTGTTTGTACAACAACCCATGTGGTGGGACAATGCTGAATGAGACTTTTGATGTCAATACATTTGACCAAATGATGAAAATAACGGTAGGACTGGGGCTCACTGCTAGATCTGGCTTTGTGATTTCAGGCGTATGACTTCACCTCTGTTCAGCATGTTTCAACTTTGCTTAATAGGTATTTCAAAACCATGGACAAACCAATTTTATGGGACACGTATGTGAAGCTGAACCACTGTTCATGGCAGAGTCAGATTTCCAGTAACTGTACTGAGGACAGTGAGTTAACTGCCAGGTTGCCAAGAGTCCTTTCCAAAAGATAAACCAATGCTAGGCATTCACCCTTCCAATTCTGGCATTAATTACCTTCAAGAGTCATGTGATGAATGTGCTTCTGTTGTCCTTACTGACACAAATAGGACATGGCTCCACCTTTCACATGGTTAATTCTTTTTCCTAAAGAGTGAAAATAAAGTAAACAAAACTGGGTAAAAGTCTACCTGCTCTTGCATTTTCTGTCGTTGCTTCATTGGCGCTGTTAACATGGGCTCAGGAAACTACCAGTGAATCTCCTTTCCACTGCTGCTCACACAGTGCTTGAGCTTGCTTTGCCACTTCATTGGCTGCAGGTCATGACACAAGGTCCAGAGGATCCTGGAGGTACAACTTCTGTGGCTATGAACCTCCAGGATTCCCTTAGATATAATTGTATAGCATGAGTAGGTTGCTGGTATGAAACTTGTAAAATAACTGGCTCAGCTTCAACCACAGATGTACACTTGAGTGCAGATGGGCACGTAATGTTCATGACACAAGAGGTGAATCACAATCCAGGTATCCCTCATCCTTTAAGAGTAAAGAACAGACCCTCTTCCCTCCTTTTATCACTAATAGTAGTACATATAGGTTTGAAACTTTTCCAGAGTTAAGAGCAATAACACAAAATTATCACTGTATAGATTTACATTCATGAAGGAATCGATATTAAACATTGCTTTAATGATTTCCAAATATCTGGACACTGCATTTAGAAGTGTTGCCTTGTTGCAACCAACTTCTGGTTGCAGCTTCTTGTACTTCTTAGCAGAAGACGTAAATATTTAAAAGTCACTTTTTTTTTTTGGTTTGCTTTACTGATTACATTGTCATGATTTAGCCTTGAATCATTCTTTCATATCTTTGCTTCCTTCTCTTTTCTTCTGTGGTTTCACCTTGCATGACTTAGAAGTAACTTATTCCTGCTTCTCATTAAGGTGAAAACAACTTGTATTCTCAACGGAATGGCTATGTTCTAAGTTTTCCTCCCTTACATACCCTTTCGTCTCGCCTGGCCCTGGCTGCAAAACAGCTGACCCATTTACCAACCGAGGCCTAGTTGTACCCTGAGACATGCCCAACATAAGTCGACCTGTGTCAATTTTCTGGCCAGTTTTTTTCTTTCCACTGTCTGTTTGCTGATTTGGTAATAAATGAGGATCAATTTGTGTAGCACAGGCAGAAAGAAGTGTTCTTGAAGTCAGTTTACTTTATTCTTGCAGTTTATTTTTTAGTAGATAGTAAAGGTAAATCATTATTTGTTTAAAAGAGCCTGCTTCAACTCAATTTTGATTAGTACTTTTGACAAACCGCCACTGAGAAAACTATCCAACACCTTCCCATTATTCCTAGTAAATGTTCCAAAGAAATACAAATCAGAAGAAATATGCTTGTGTTTGTAAGCCACTTGCTGAATATCAGAGTATTCTTATGGCTGCCTTGGAAAAACAGCTGGGTTTAAAATTAATGGCTCATACTTACGTGCCTACAGAATCTAACTTGCAAAATCAGTCTACAACATTTCAGAAATGCTTCCGTGATCTGTTTTAACATTTCCAATGGGGTTTTATTATTGTTTTAACTGAGTGTGTTTGGTGGATTTAGCTTGAACTTGCAATTATTTTTTTTCAGATGTTCCAGAAGTTAATTTTCTTATGTAAAAATAAACACAGAAAATCTTTTTCTAAATTGCCTGCTTTGCTTTGCAGTCCACCACCAATATGCATTACCCTGCTTGTACTACTACTAAGCTGTACAGATTAGTGGACAAAATCAGTCAGTGAGTGAGTGATAGTTAGAATGAGAAATAAAGATGGCTAAATAGCTGAGTAGTATTGAGATTATGGTGCTGGTGTAAAAGCCAACTGCAGAAAAGTGAAAATGAAAAAAAAAAAAGAAAAAAGTTTTGTAACTCATCTTTCTCTTTCTCTTTCAATACTCAAAACTTGGGCAAAAGGTAAATGACAACATTTTTGCCAATCCGATAGTCCACTCCACGCAACAGATTTCTTCCTCACCCTTCCTGAAAAGAAATGCCTGGAGCACTTGTGAGTCAGCAACAGTCAGCTCTCAGTCACTCCACATGCGAGAGGCGGTAATTTCTTCTTGCTTATGGCGCCAGTACAGATATTCACTAGGCTGGAATACAGGCTGGGAATAGTTGTTTCTTTGAAAACTGAGCAAAGAAAAGTAAGAAATGTATGCATTACATGTCAGCCAGAGCTTTCCGTTTTGGAAAGAATGCCTGGGATACTCTGCTGCATGCACACTGTGACTACAGAAGAGATACTTTCACTGGCCATAGAGTGTATTCTTTATTATGGTATACTATATTTTCTTAAAACTAAGCATGGAAATTACACTGATGCATGACAGCTAAAATTAATTTGGTCTGTTACCCAAGTTTTTGTGGCTATTTTTCCCAGCACTTTTTGTGCATAATACAGCAACATAAAAGACCCTTTCATTTCTGCAAAGAACAGTGAAGAGTTTTTTATGTAGGTAATGCATTACTGCTTTAATACATAGTTCTTAGTTTTAATTCAAATACTACTACAGAAAAAAGTCAATAATATTTAATAATTGTAAAAGGTCAAAACCAAGGTACATCATCATTAAAGTACTTCTGAAAATATCTCATGTCCATAAGTCAAAAGTTTGATGGTTTGAATGAGCTATTGCTCATTTTTGAAAAATCCTATAGTATTTCTGTTAAATGCTTAATGACTTTTATGTGTTAAAGATTTTGTTTAAATATCAGTCACATCTTAAGGAATTCAGAGAGAACATATTTCTAAAACCAACATAAATGTGATAAAAAGGAACAAAATCAAGACAGTTCAGAAGATTACACATTTGGTTGCTTTGTCACAGCTGAGTTTTTTCTGAGTCCCAGAGTACAGGATGTCATACTTCAACATGCTAAAAATCTAATAAACAGACTACAAACACCAAAACCATCCACTGGGATTGTTTAAATGTCATTATTGAGTTGTTTCTGCCTTATATGGGGGTGCTAGATGCAACATGGCAAATTCTCTCCCTTTACTGATTTACAGAGATAATTTTCAGCTGTTGATTCACTTAAAAACAGTTGGCTTTTAAACTGTCTGCAAAAGAGAGATTGCAATGTATGCTTTACCTTCAGGGCAAGAGCAGTGAACTCCATTTGTTAAACATAGAGATGCAGTAATTTGTGGGAATGAGATAAGTAATACATTCAAATATTTGCTGAATATTTTGTAATTAGCTGAGAGGACAGAGCCTCAATAAACTAAACAGAGCCTACTCAATAAACTGAAGTATTTGCCGGTATCTGCTGATACTATAGGTTTGGACAGGAACTTATTTACAGTGACATAAAAGGAAACGTAGCAAAAATGTAGTATGTTTTCCAAGAAAACCCTTGTCTGTGAAACATTTCGCTTTTACTTTTTTAAACAATCATAGAAAGCCTGACTGTCAGAAAAAATCCTAGAAAAATAACGAAAAGTGTATTTGCTTTGGAAAAATGTACTCTGCGTTGTCCTCCCTGACTTCCAGGATTAACTCTAAACATTATGAATTCAGGATGATGGTAGCAGAAGAATGAATTTCACATTTCCTTTGCACATCATCCGTGCTCCATGCTAGCACACAAATCTGTTTACAGGGTGGAAAGCACAGGGCTACATTTGATACATTAATGGCATTGGCATAATAAAAGTAAATCTAAGTACTTGAGGTGACCAAAGGAAACTGAATCTCAGACTGGCCTATATTTAAACCATCACCAAGAAAAAAAATATTATATTATTTATTTTTTTACACTGTAAACTTTTTCTCTCCCCAGGATAAAAATTAAAGCCAGAAGATACTTCCTTCCTTCTTCCTTACAATTCATGAGAGGAATTCAAAATCTGTCTTCATCTTAAGAGGCAGTGGGTGTGGATTCCTACCATGAGTTATGGTACCTATTCTTGCTCATTCTCATTCCCGGTATGGGCCACAGTACTGTCAAGTTCTTAGCGCCTCTGGGTAGGAATTTCACACAGGCGAGTAGCTGCTTCTGGGCTTCAGCGACAAGCAGACAGCGCCACCTGGTGTCCTCAGGGAGAAACACGCCGTTTCTAAAATCTGTAAAACCACATAAAGGCCCAAAATCTCAAAATTACAACTTGACGGTCACAGAACATTGCTTCCTAAGGCTACCCGGAAAAGAGCCTCTAAATAACTTGCCTCTGTTTTCATCAAAATAATCCTAACCTCGAGTATGAAACGACGGGCTCTGAACTAAGCATTATTGCAGCACTGGCTTATTAGCTCACACGCATCAGCTATTAATTAATTAATTAATCAATCAATCTCACGCACATCTAAACTTATATGCAAATTTGCTAAAATTGTATTCATGCTCCATAAGGGCTTTACAATGGTTTCTGATGAGGCAAGATCCAGACCATCAACAGAATTATGAGCAGTTGTTGTCAAAAAACATGCTACAAAAAATATTTGAAAGAACCTAAATTAATAAAGCACCTTCTAGATTCCAAGGCTGTTACACATGTGTGGGAATAGTTACCTCTTAATAGGGATAAAACGCACTTGTTCATCAAAGGCAAGATTTATACCTGCAGCTCTCTGCGTAGCACAGAGAGCACAAGGGATGCTGGCGGGAGCAGATGACACTTTTTGGGTCCAGGGATTGTTTTGCATGTGAGGGGCGTGTGGACAGTGGTGAAACATGGCCATTTACTGGCCTCTCCTCCGCTTTGCTGGAGCAGCCATGTCCTAGTTCCAGAAATACAGTTTTGCAGCATGAGATCCTGGCCCAGTCTGTTTCAGTGGGAGTTTTACTTATGTTCATGGGTTATTCATGATAATGTTTTTCAGTGATTGGCATTTATTTTGAATATACTTAAGCACAGAAGAGAGTGAGGACTGCAGCACACTGATTAGGGAGTCACAGCCGAGGTAAATTCCATTTGAATTTCACCACAGGATTTAAGTCCATTGCAAGACTTGCTGAGGATTAGCCATGTTTCCTGCTATGTTGCAGGATGCTGGAATCTTACTGCAATGTATTCCATGCTGAATGGAAGGCACTTGAAAATTTAGCTANTAGGTATTTGGACGGTTAGAAGATCATGCTTCATGGGCCTTTTTGCAATAGGAAAACATTGCACCTCTCTACATAAAGAATCAAATTCTAAGATCACAACACGACTATATTCTATCTTCTCCCAGTGACATAATTTCTAACTGCAATTAGAAATTAGTCTAATTGGACACTATCAACAATTTTCAAATGCACTTAAGTATTTTCAACATGGCTACTTTTTACATCAGTAAAACCATGTCTCATCGTCATATACGTACCATCGTCAGTGTCACACACTTATTTTTCAGTGTTCCTGCAAAGACCCTACATTTTTTAAGTGTTTCACTTTCAAGTGATTATTCAAAACCAACTAGAATCAAAGCCTACCGGTTAAGGCAGACCCAGCTGTTACTGCATGGTATCAGCACGCAAGACTGACTCAATCACAGTCCTTGTCAGATCAGGCAAACAAGTATCTGGCTGAATATAAGCCAGCATGTGCCCAGGTGGCCAAGGAGGCCAAAAGCATTCTGACCTGTATCAGGAACAGTGTGGCCAACAGGACTAGGGAAGTGACTATCCTCCTGTACTCGGCACTGGTGAGGCTGCACCTCAAATCCAGTGCTCAGTTTTGGGCCCCTTACTACAGGAGGGATGTTGAGGTACTGGAGCACGTCCAGAGAAGGGCAACAAAGCTGATGAGGGGTCTAGGGAACAGGTCTTATGAGTATCGGCTGAGGGAGCTGAGGTGGTTCAGCCTGGAGAAAAGGAGGCTGAAGTAGGTATTAGGCTCACCTTATCACTCTCTGCCTGAAAGGTAGTTATAGAGAGGTAGGGGTTGATCTCTTGTCCCAGGTAACAAGTGATAGAACAAGAGGAAATGGCCCTCAGGAGGTTTAAATACAGTATTAGGAAATCTTCACAGGTTGTCAAGTGNTGGTGAGGCTGCACCTCAAATCCAGTGCTCAGTTTTGGGCCCCTTACTACAGGAGGGATGTTGAGGTACTGGAGCACGTCCAGAGAAGGGCAACAAAGCTGATGAGGGGTCTAGGGAACAGGTCTTATGAGTATCGGCTGAGGGAGCTGAGGTGGTTCAGCCTGGAGAAAAGGAGGCTGAAGTAGGTATTAGGCTCACCTTATCACTCTCTGCCTGAAAGGTAGTTATAGAGAGGTAGGGGTTGATCTCTTGTCCCAGGTAACAAGTGATAGAACAAGAGGAAATGGCCCTGAGGAGGTTTAAATACAGTATTAGGAAATCTTCATAGGTTGTCAAGTGTTGGAACGGGCTGCCCATGGAAGTGGTTGAGTCACCAAGTCACCATCCCTGGAAGGTGTAGATGTGGTGCTGTAGGACACGGTTTAGCAGTAGACTTGACATTGACAGGTTAATAGTTGGACTTGGTCTTAAATGTCTTTTCCAACCTAAATGATTCTATGGTTCTATGATTTTGCTGTTAACACAGCCCTGAACGGGGTTTCCACGTTTAAGATTAACATCTCCGCCCCACACCTGGTGCTTCAGCCAGAACTCAGATGCTCCAGCCAGCCCTGCAGCACCGCAGGGGCGCGGCAGCCCCAGACCCGCCTGACACTCATCCCTGCCCGGCGTGGGCCAGAGCCAAACCAAGCGCCCCGTTCAGGCCCGTCCCGGCGCGCAGCCACTACAGCTCCTCAACTGCCTTCAGCATTGAATTTTAGCGGGCCAGCCGGGCCGAGCGAGGCCTCCTGCAGATGCCATCACCTTCCCTCGGCG
>VZTM01034999.1:2911-19727 GCA_013400555.1 Jacana jacana | reverse complement strand
CGGGCCTCAGCCCTGCCCCGCGGGCGGGCCGAGCAGGGGCGGCGCGGTGCTAACGGCGCCTTCTCCCCTGCCCCGCCAGTGCCACAGCTGCTGTACGGGGGGAAGCTGGATTTCCTCGTCTTCGATTATCTCTCCGAGATCACCATGTCGCTGCTGACGGCCGCCAAAGCACGGTCTCCCGTAAGTAGCCGCTGTCCAGTCCCGGTTTGGCCGGCTGAGGTGAGGCAGACGTGCTGGGTGGGTGTCGCCCCGCAGCGAGGCGGGTGGACTCCGTTGCGTCCCTGGCTTTCCTCCGGCCCCGATCAGCCTCCGAGTCTAAGACGTGCCAGGTCATGGGGTCAAGTTTGCTTTTTTATACTTGAATGTATTTATATCTGGATGAAGTTGCCAAGCTGCTTTCCATCATATTTGAGAAACCGTGGCAATCTGGCGAGGTTCCTGCTGACTGGAAAAGGGAAAATGTTACCCTGATATTCAAAAAAGAAAAAAAAGAAGACCCAGGGAACTATAAGCTGGTGGTTGGAGCACAAGGAGGGGATTGGAGCCAGCCAACGTGGCTTCACCAAGGGCAAATCATGCCCAACAAATTTGGTGGGCTTTTACAATACTGCCACTGAGTTGGTGGACAAGGGGAGAGCAACAGATGTCATCTACTTGGACTTACGGAAAGCATTTGACACTGTCCCGCACGACATCCTGGTCTCAAAACTGGAAAGTCATAGATTTGATAGATGGACCACTCGGTGGATAAGGAACTGGCTTGATGGCTGCACTCAAAGGGTTGTGGTCAATGGCTCAATGTCCAATTGGTGACCGNGCAGCCCAGAAAGGCTGGGTTGCATCAAAAGAAGCGTGGCCAGCAGGTCGCAGGAGGTGATTATACTCTGCACTCATGAGACCCCACCTGGAGTACTGTGTCCAGCTCTGGAGTCCTCAACATAGAAAGGACATGGAACTGTTGGAACGGGTCCGGTGGAGGGCCACAAAGATGACCAAAGGGATGGCGTACCTCTTCTCTGAAGATGGGCTTGGGAGCTGGGCTTGTTCAGCCTGAAGAAGAGAAGGCTCCAGGGAGACCTTATAGCAGCCTTCCAGTATCTGAAGGGAGCCTACAGGAGAGCTGGAGAGGGACTCTTTGTCAGGAAGTGTAGTGACAGGACAAGGGGTAAAGGCTTTAAATTGGAAGGGGGAGATTTAGATTAGATACCAGAAAGAAATTCTTTACTGTGAGGGTGGTGAGGCACTGGAAGAGGTTGCTCAGGGAAGTTGTGGATGCTCCATCCCTGGAAGTGTTTAAGGCCAGGCTGGATGAGGCTTTGAGCAACCTGCTGTAGTGGGAGGTGTCCCTGCCCATGGCATGAGGCTTGGAACTTGGTGATCTTTAGGGTCCCTTCCAACTCTAACCATTCTATGATTCTATGATTTTCGCGTACTGCGTTTCATCTAGTAAAAGGGTTCACGTCCTTTTCTATATCCAAACATGTTGAAACCTAGTTGTTCTTCCCTGTTTTTTCTGTTAACCAAGAAAAGACCTTGAGTTGACTTAATCATGACAAGTGGTTACAGCTTTTTGTTATTTCAGGTTTTAGGTTACACTCCAGATTTTGTCTCCACTGCCATGGCTCCCTATATAAAAGATATTCACAGGAAAGGTATGCTATTCTTTGCATGAGTTTGTACATTAATTAAGTTTGCTTGCTTAGATGAGTTGTATGGCTTCTATTATGATGAACATCTGTTTTTCACCTTAGCATTTTGCTGTCTTCTTGCAATAATGTTTTAAACATCAGCAAAAATCCTGTCATAGATAGGAAGTGCAGGTCTGATGGTGACGTTGAAATTGGGTTAGTTTGAAATTTTGTTTTATATAAATACTTAGGTATCTACATATATCTTACTGAAGCCTTAATTTGTGAATGGAAGATTGCTTTACAGATATTTGTTAAAATGTGAGATCTAGACATTTTCAATGCAATCTAAAAGTTTTTCAACATCCCATATAGTTCTAGAATATCACTTATTTTCTGATCACTTTTTAATTTTTTTTCTCTGTTTACATTAGCATAGCTTCACAGTTTTCTGAGCTTGAAAAGAGAAAGGAAATACTTTTAACTACCCAATGCTTTGTTAACACAGTCTGGAATTTATAGATATGTATTTCTGCTAAAATGCACTTGTTTGGAGCAGGATGCTTGAACGTCTGGTGTCAAATACTGTTCCTGTAGGAGTTGTTTTGATGCTGTCTGCCTGCCTCATCATTTTTGTGGTTTTGGTCACTTTATCCTTCCATCCCTAAAGCAAAGCTTAGAAGTATCTATAACAATTATTTTTCTGTAAACAATTTTGCATTGGCATATTTCTATCTGTCATATTTTAAATTTATTTTAGTATCTTACTTGATTAGATTTCTGACACCTTGCAAAGATACCTTGTTTGTGTTTCAGCATGTTTTTTAAGTTCTTAAAGTAAAAGTGATTGTTGACACTGCTGACCTTAGTTTGTCTTTTTTGTTTAGGTGTTCGCGTCATCAGCAACGCTGGTGGAATTAATCCTCTTGCTTGTGCAGCTGCCCTTCAGGAGGTGGCAAAGAAAGAAGATGTTGATTTGAAAATAGCTGTTGTTGCTGGGGATGACCTAATGAGTGAGGTATTTTGCTTTGTCTTAAAATGTAGTGGCATTGTGGAAAATATTATAGTCCTATGTAGCATGAAGGTGATATTTACTGTCCTGTATGAACTTACTTTTTGTATCTTTACACAATAGCCTTCTACTGTTAAAAGCATCTGAAAATTGTTGGTTTTTCTTTATTCTTTTTATGCATGAAAACCATTTGCTTCACACATCTTGTTTGGTGTGTGATGAGAGTGAATTTTATAAGACTGTGATCTGCCATTTATCCTTTTTGAATCTGATCTAAGGTATGCTTGCTCTTCAGGAGGAGCTAGGATGTGCTGTTACTTGTTGTTTCTGTCTAAACTAATTAATCCAGAATGTTAAATCTATCAAATTTAAAATGTGTGTTCAAATGCTCATCCCTTCTAGCTGTTCTTAGTAGTTTACAGGCATTTCATGGTGTTATTTTGTTTACAGACAAGTGTTTTTTCTGTTTTTAAGTAACTAGTTTATGGGCAGTAAGGTAATGTTGAGTAGGAGAATTGAAGTTTTAATATTTCTTAAAAAAACTTGAAATCTAGAGATGAAATGTATGGCTTTTTTTGACTTAAAGGATGACACTTTATGTATCATGTTTGGTTGTACAAAAAGTGGTGGCCATACCTGAAAAAATGCTGTAGAAACAGTTTATATGTTGATAATGGTTAGGAGCACATAGGTTTGCACTGTGGTTAAATCTCTGCCTGTAACTTGGAAAATTATTTATCTGTATAGGCTCTGTTACTCCTTGCATGCCATTGAATGTGGAAGATGGTCAAGTAAGATTCTTTATTTGTGAGTTGTGTGCAGTGCTTAGACTTCCTTTCAAGAAACTTCTGTTCTACTGGAATTACGTTAGCATCAGTGGTCATTACTGGTACGACAGTGAGATGGTCATTATTTGTCCTTGGCATGGAGGTTTCTAATCCGAGATAAATGACATACTGACACGAGCATAGAAAATAGTCTACAGGAACAAAAAAAGAGAAGGCTTTTACTGTCTACAGACAGCTTTTACTGTTGATATGAAACATCTTAAATTACACTAGGAAATGTTATTTGTGATTTGGGGGATTTCAGCCCTTAGCATAGAATACCATATTAATTGGAAATGGAAGTTTTTTTTCCACACTATAGACCCCCCTGTAACTAGCATTAGATGTTGCCGTCTATGTCCCTCAATCCACTGGTTTCCCAAGCTGCCTAATGCATGGTTAAAACACCTGCCCCCCATCTCTCTGGAAATACAGTGTATCCTAAATATTACCTGGAGCTGCAGAATTACCCTTAATTTCTGGCCGTGCCACCATTGCCATTATGGCAGGCACATGTCTGCTTGCAGGGTTTCATTTATTCAGTCCTACAGCAACTAAAAGCTAAGTTGAAAAGCTGAGGGAATATAGTAGTTTTGTAGAGGACCATCTGTGAATGAACTAGCATTCTTTAAAGACTAACTTGTTTTTCTGTGTGGTGCAAAACTTTGGTTAAAAGACTGTGTAGGGCTTTTAGCCATTCAACTGATTTGTATTGTTGCTAATTTTAATGATGATACTTTGCTTAGAGTTGCTACAAAGTGGATCTATTGTGTGATACTAAAAAAAGGCTTACAGCAGATACTACAAAATACTCATAGATTTGATGCTTTGTTTGTTTCCTAACAGAAAGATAACTTCAAAGGAACTGGTATCACCGATATAGAGAGCGGCAAACAATTTCCAGAAAGCGTTCATAGCATGAATGTGTATCTTGGGTGAGTTATTTTAACAATTTGGTTTTTATTATGGAAAAATAACTTGAACACATCAACTACGTGGACTTGTTTTGTTTTGCAAATTAAACTACCTAGTATGTGAGGTTCAGTTTTGCATTATTCAGGCAACCACAAAAAAAATTAACTTGTAAATAAACATCTAATTCAGAACCTTAGCATTACATCTTTTATGAATCCTCAGGTTTTAGTTAAAGCCAAAATAGTTTTAGTTTAATTACAAGAGTCACAAAAATCCGTTTTCATATGCAGAATATGCAGTTGCTGTATGGAGCAGTTGTTTAGGTTGTTGTCACTACAGAAGTGCAACCAAGGAATTAAAGTATTGGGGTATGGCCTAAGTGCTGTGGGAGGTTCTATTAGGCTGTGCTGAATTGTGTGTCAGGCTTTGTACCACTGAAATTTTTGAAGCTGGCTTTCCAGGATGGATCACTGTTTTGAAAGATCTCCCTTGCCTCCTTTATGGTACTGAAGGTGTCCCATAAATCTCTAAATGCAGGTGTTCTAGCTACTTGCTTCTGAACAGCTGCGTTTTCATTGTCACCATCATCTTCTTCAGGATAATCATTGTCAATGAAGTCTATCAAAGGGGAAGGACTAAAAAACAGGACAATGGTCAGATGTTCTCAAAAGCCAGCATCTCTTCCAGTTGGTGTTCCTGTTTTTGTTTTTGTCCTCCATGTTATATATAATCCCTCCAGAATTTCCATTCAGTGTTTTCCTGTGCACTCAGTGTGTGTCCGTCCCCTGTATGTTGATCTTTATGGAAAAACTGCTGTTCTCTCTATTTTGTCGTTATCATGGCCCTTTCCAAAAATGTATTTCTGGCAGGTAGCAGGGTATGGCTGTTAAACACAAACAGCAGCACACCAGCATGTGTTTGGCTTTTAATACGTGAGACTTTTTAAATTAATCCTTTGTATTTTCGGTTGTTGCTGAATTTTCTATTTGTTAAACTTTGACTTGCAACATTTACAAATCACGAGTATCTATGAGTGAAATCTCAGAAATAATGTTTAAGAACTGTAACTGCGAGAAAGTATTCATTCCAATTCTGATGATTCATGATCTATGCTTTGATTGGCATTACTTTTTAAATTTATGAAGAGAGGACAAAAGCAGACTATTATGAGGATGGAGCATTTTAAAAATGTCTCTGCTTCATTAAGAGATTGTAGAACAGCGGACTCTTGCTCCTGGCTTTCTAATAAAAGGGGTATTTCTTTATGGGACCCTTAATCTCAGTTGCATTGAAGTGTAAAACTATTGCCAGCCTCTAAAATTAGGTGTTTCATAAGTTAGATTTTTCTTTGAGAGCATCAGCAGTGGAAGCATGTGAAAGCAAATGATAAACTTATAGATTCCTGTGAAACAAGTCAACATCAGAGTGTATTAGGCAAAATCTGTAAGTTTTGTAGATAGTTTGCTTTTAATTCCCTAAATCTGATAAAAGTTACAGTTTGGTTCTTGATTCAAGTAAACTCCATCTGAAAAAATTGCATTGGGATATCAATCCTGACATGTTTTCTTCTGTCCTCTGATTTGGTTATTAGTTCTGTGGACTGAGTTCAAGTGCATTTTTAACAGTAAGAGCCAGGCTGTTTTATTTATTGCTTTTTAAAGGTAATTAACACTTTTCTTTTTTTTTCTGTCAGTATCCTGTATGTGTGATGCAGAAACCCCATTTGTGCTTTTTACCTGTTGCTATTATTTAACGCTGTGCCTAGAGATGTAAATTGTTTCTGTGTGCTGTATATTTTGCTTGGTGTTGTAGCTGGTGTCCTGTGGCTCATGTAGGGTTGGGAAACAAAACCACATACTGCCATGTTTTGTTTACATCACTAAGAAAACTTGTGCCTCTTCTAACTTACCTCTTCACAAAAACAGAGCTAAGTTTCTAGAAACTGTAGAAAACCACCGCTCCTTGGTTTTGTTCTTCAGGGCTTATGGTTTACACGGCTTGTGTTTTAAAGCTGCCTATTTCATGAATAGAAGAAACCAGCACATAGCTTGGGTTTAGAAGCCAGGAGCCATGCACTCTGGCCAAGGCTTGCTTACTAAGTGTACAATCTCTAGCAGTTCAGCTGGTCAAATACCTTCAAGCCTGAGTAATTTTGGCTGGGCTGACTCTTACCTGATCAATCTGGAAAATCTGTTGCCTGAGTTTCTTTGGAAACAATAACTGCACGGTGCTCTTCTTGAAGTTTGTTAGAGATTGTGAGTTCTAAAAATGCTTATGTAAATTGACCTGAAAGGTTTAAATTTGGAAGGTTTTCTCTGTGAAGAATATGAGTCTTTATACGCTCACTTACAAATGGAATGAGTAATGAATCTCTGAAAAAAACTTAATCTTTTCTGTTACTGATGATAGAAGTAACTGTGTGCTATGTTCAAGACACTTGTCTTAATTGACACAGTTTCTGTGAGCATCATGTCATTTAGGTACCTGAGTTTGATTGTGTTCAGATTGTTACTTTTTAAAATATCCTTGTGTGCACAAAATGACAAGTGGGTTGTTAAAGTTGATTTTATTGATTTCCTACAGGACTTTTAAGTTATTTTGATCCTTTGTGTGGCAGGGAACAGATTTTTTGAAATAATGCTTTTAAAAGAAGTACTTACTGTTGTGTTTTGTCATCTTCAGTGCAAGACCAATAAGCAGGGCTCTTGACCTTGGAGCCGATATTGTTGTGACGGGTAGATGCGTTGACAGTGGGATTGTATTAGGACCACTCATTCACTCTGTAAGTACAAGTTAATTCCCATAGGATAATGAACATAATGAAATGAATAATTTCCCAACCTTTTCCTTATGAAAATGTAGATACTAAATTAAAAATAATGAGCACCTTAAATCGCTTATTTTCCTTACATGCATGCAAAGTTGTGAGTTTTCACTTCTAAACTTACAGCAGGGTTATTCATGAACTTGTGTATCATGAAACTGGAAAGCATTTTGATGAAGTTGAGGAAGTCTTACCATGTTTCACCAGTATTTCACTCTTAATTTACCCCTCCCGCCTTAAAATTGGGTGTGTAGTTAGGAAACAAGTATGGTTTTCTCTACCGCCAGGTGGCGATAGTAGAGCTCTGTGTTTTGGGGGGCCAGTCACATGAGGTGGTCGAAAACACTGGTGTTTTTCAATGGGTAAGCAGTTTTACGTTAAGTAGTTGAGTTTCAGTGCAACATTTCTCAAATTCCTTGAATATCAATGAATTATACAAGCAGGATATGTGGTTTTCTGCAGTGTTTTGAATAGGTTATATATTTTTGTGAATGACCACACAGTCTGAAATACAGAAGCTTTATTTTGGAGTATATTTTAAAAAAGTTAAAATATCAGAATATGTGTTAGTGTCTAGGTACAAACATCCTTTCTAAAACTTTGCAGTCTACTGACTTCATGTATGTCAAACATTGCCTAATCCATGACACCGAGCTTAATGGTGTGGTTGACACACCTGAGGGACAGGATGCCATTCCAGAGGATCTCATGACATTCAATAAGGCCAGGTGTGGGGTCCTGCACCTGGGTCAGGGCAACCCCCAGTCTCAATACAGGCTAGGGCACGAAGGGATTGAGAGCAGCCCTGCAGAGACAGACCTGGGGGTGCTGGGGGATGAAAAGCTGAGCATGAGTGGACAGTGTGCACTTGCAACCCAGAAAGCCAGCTGTATCCTGATCATCAAAAGGAGCGTGACCATCATCCAGGGAGGTTATTCTACCCCTCTACTCCACTCTGGTGAGACCCCACCTGGAGTACTGCATCCAGCTCTGCAGCCCTCAGCACAGGAAAGACATGGACCTGTTGGAGCAGGTCTACAGGAGAGCCACAAAGATAATCAGAAGGATAGAGCACCTTTCCTGTGATGACAGACAGAGAGTTGGGGTTGTTCAGCCTGGAGAAGAGAAGGCTCGAGATACCTTATTGTGGCCTTTCAGTATTTAAAGTATGCCTAAAGGAAGCATAGGGACAAACTTTTTAGTATTACCCCTTGTGATTGGACAAGGGGTAATGTTTTTAAACTAAAAGAGGGAAGATTTAGACTTGATATAAGGAAGAAATTCTTTACTGTGAGGGTGGTGAAACATGGTAGACGCCCCATTCCTGGAAACGTTGGAGGTCAGGTTGGATGAGACTTTGAGCAACCAGGTCTAGTTGAAGGTGTCTCTGCTCATTGCTGGGGCATTGGAGTAGATGACCTATAAAGGTCCCCTCCAATCCAAACTGTTCTATGATTCTAATGTAGAATTAAACTTTCCTATTTATAATTGCCATTATGACTCATTATTTTGTTCCTTGCTGTTTACATTCTCAAAATAGTTTTCAGTGTGTATTATTCTGAAGCCTCCTTACCTAATTTATTGAAAGGTTTTAGGGAGATTTCGACCCAGTTCTAAATAAGAAACAATTCATATACTGCACATAATGCACTGTGTTGGACTTGGGAAAAATAATTTCTAGTTAAACAGAAAACATACTTAAAATTCTATTTGTTTGGGTGTATTAATAAGAAAAATACTGAGACACAACAGAGTTCTTTTACTAATTAACTCTAATCTAATTAATAATCTAGCAACCATGTACAGTACCTGCTGTTCTTCAGCTTTCTGCAGTCAAGTAAAAATACATCCAATGCATTGTTGCTCAATGTAGTGAACGTACTATATGCAGCTTTCTGTAGTGTATGAAACTTCTACATATGTAACATGCTTGTATTTTTCTTCTAGTTTGGCTGGAATAGAGATGAATTTGACTTGCTAGCTGCAGGAAGGTAAATGATATAAGAAAAAATGGGTAGATTTCTGTTGTCCTGACACTGTGATAGGAAATAGAACTTTCTGAGCACTTTGTGATTTTGCATATTATTACTGAATTTATTTATGTGAATGTTTTTGTTCGATTTTGAATTCTTTTCTAAGACTCTTTTAATACTGTCATTTGGAATTAAATTTATAGAAATTTCATTCTGCAACACACTTAACAAAATGAGGAAAGGAGTGAAGGATTTAATTCAACAGCTTAACTTTCTCTTCCTGTCCATTTTGTGTCTATTTTGTCTCAAGAGATGAAATTTTACAGGCCAGACCAGTGATTCCCAGCTTTTTCTATTTGACCATCACTGTTGACAGTTGAGATGGTAGCAGGTCTTATCCCTGAAGGTGCACAGGAGATTCAGTGAGAGGTCAGCATACTTGTGTGATTTTGCAGAAGCTCAGTGTCAGTACTCTATTTGCAAGCCCTGGTTGTAAACTGTAAGTTCTAAGATTAGGAATCTGGTGCAGAAAGCGTGAGGTAGAACTCTGTCACCTGGATCAACATTATGCATCGTATGGCTGCACTGAAATCCATAAAAGTGAGTCACTACTTGGGTAACCCAGGTACACCCAGTAGTTCTATGGCTGTACAGTCCTGTTGCTTGAGAATGAATTTGGAGAGAAACTCCAGTTCCACTGAACTGGGAATGATAAAGAGACTAAGATTTCCCCCCATAATTCTGTTGAGAGTTTATGGGCTATTGCTGTCAAAGATTTGAAGATCATGTACATAATCATAACAGGTTCTGTCCTTCACGTAGGAAGTGAGATCCTGTGTCTTTTGATTTAAAAATAGGTTTGCATATTTAGGTACAGGCAATGCAGACTGCTAAGATAATGCATTTAGGTCGAGACTTCTTGAAATGACCAATGAAATTTGTTTTTTGATATCAAATAATCTTTTAGATGTTCGTTTTTTTCATTAAGTTAATTTCATTCTTCATATAAAAGTTACTCCCTTCAACTCTTAGATTCATCTTTGAGAATCCCTTGTTATGTTTAATGTGTAGTTTATAAGTGTATTAGGTGCATATGGAGGAAAAATAGCATGTTCTGTTATTTAGCTATATTTTCATTGTATTTTAAAGCTTGATTTTACAGAATATTTAGTTATTTGAATGCCATTTTCTCAGCCTTGCAGGTCATCTCATTGAATGTGGTGCTCAATGTACGGGTGGAATATTCACAGATTGGCATGCAGTGCCAGACTGGTAGGTAACAGTCATATCAGCATGTATGTTTGTTGTGGACAAAAGATGAAGTTTCCTACTATACCTGTGGTGTGAAAACTACTTCTGCTTTATTCTTTTGGGGGAGGCAATATGGCCCTCTTGATATTTTTCTGCCTTAACATTATTCCCNCTGACTGTGTTTAAGAGTAGATTAGATGTGGTGTTGAGGGATCTAGTGTAGGGGAGAACTTGTAGAGTAGGGCTGATGGTTGGATTTGATGATCCCGGGGGTCTCTTCCAACCTAAATGATTCTATGATTCTATGATTCTCCTGTAAGGTCTGTTCTCCCTCTTGCATATTTCCTTTCTGCTCAACTGGGGGCTTTCTTTGTTGACTTAAGAAGCAGATGATTTGAAAAAAAAAATTATCCCTTTGACTTTTTTTTTTTCTTTTAGATTTTTTTTTCTGGTTTCTTTTTTTATTATCTGCTATTTGAAAAGACTTATTACTGGCTTTCATTTATGACTGTAATGGAAAAGACAACATGCATATTTTGGATGCTGCTTTATCAGTCTTTGCTTAGATCAGAGCCCCCTGCTGTTCAATCAGAAATTCTATATAATGTGCTTTGGGAAGGATGGATGTATGCCACAGTCCTCTCCTGCTGTATGACTTGATCTCCACAAATGTGTTGAGCTGTCAGTGGCTGCAAAAAGTTAAATGTGTGTCTCGTGTTCAGACCTACTGAATTAGACTCTCAGGTAGGTAGGTCCATCTGCCTGCTGAGGAAGGACTAATGTAGCCGGCTTTTTACCAGCTTGTTTTTAAGAGAAGCTTAAAAGTAGTTGGGGAATATGCTTTGCATAGGATGGGGGAGGGATTCTGGCTGCAGTTTAGCTGAATTTTCCTTGGGATGAGAGGGAGGAATCTTGTCCTGGGCCTTGACGCAAGAAAGGCAGTACTTCCTTTATGTGATGGAGGAAAAGGCTGAAGAGCAGTGGGAGAGATGCAGGAGGGAAGGGTGTCTTTTGTTGTGTGTGTTCCTGCTCCCCAGTTGACCCTGGGAATGAGGCTGCTGGGGGCAGTCTGTAGTCCAGGTGGGTGAACCAGCAGGAACTTGTGCTGTGCGATCTGAGCCACTCTCCTGAGTTAGTTCCCTAGGGCTGTCAGGCTTTTTTATCCTCCTTGCAGTGATTGTTTCTGATTCAGAGCATGATCCTGAAAGGTGTATTCTGCTTTTCTGAGTCCATGAACACTGCTTATTTACAGGTGAAGGAATGTTCAGCATTGAAAGAGGCAGAAACAGACATTTCTTTCACCTGTTAGAAGGCTAGTAACCCTGAACAAGCTGCACTCATTCTACACTCTTGTGTTGAGCGGCAAAGCAAATGGGAGGGTTCATAGTGACGAGGCGTTCCACTCAGTTTGGGAATTAACAGCTGCTAATCTTATTCCTATTCTGATGGGTCTCCTGGTGATCTTGTCATGAAAGTTAAAACTTCGTGTCACTATAACTCCAAAAGACCTTGCTTTATAAAAGAATAAAAGAAAAAACTAGAATACTACTTTTCTTATTAAAATGCTTGGTAGTTCTGTATTTTTAAGGATTTTTCTGTAAGAAATGGCGGTCTGGATTAAAAAAAAAGCAAGTTTGAGTATATTAAGCTATGAGCTACTGGAGTGGGAGTAGCTAATTTTACAGACAAGTATATGTACCATGGATATGCAGAGCTAATAGTTGTGTATATGTAAAACCAGTGTAACTTTGTCTAAAATCACAGCAGTTTTGTGGCTTAGAGCTAACACGTGCCGACTTGAATCGCTACTAAATATGGAAGGTCAGCACCTGATGCTGCTCTGTTACCTTGTCCCCATCGATCTGCATGCATACTTCTAAGCCATGCATGATTGTATTTGTGCTAATATAACAGTAATTTATTTACCCTCAGGTTAAGTCTACTAAAGAATTAATCACGATGCCTTAAAACTAGTGATTTTGTTTGCAAATTCAAAAGTCTTAGGGATTTAATTGTTGAAGTTCTTTAAACAAAAGTATGTATGTTACACGTCAACCTGCACGATAAGCTCCTAAAACTAGACAAAACCAAAATAATGTGTGACCTTTGATTTTGTATTTGGAGAGGCAGAGTAGAAGACTGATGTGAACTTGTGGTCCAGCACATCCATTTAGGATATGGGAGAAAGGAAAGAGGGGAGGAGATTGGTTGGAGAGCTTTGCTGCCTTCCCCCCAGCCCTGCTAAATAGTGGTTTACGATTTGTTAGGCCCAAATGAATGAAGAAGTAATATTATGTGAGCTTTTGGGCTGTAGAAAAATGCATTTTCCATTTGATAGTTTAGTGGTAACCTGTTGACTCCTTAAGTTAAAGCAGCTTGATAGTTTTTGCTATTTAGACAGTCTGAATCTGCTTTCAATGCATGCAGATAATCCATTGCATAATAATGCACAATAATAATGTGATAATTCATAGTTTTTATATGACCAAAGCATGCAATCCCTGCTGTCACCAACATGACTTGTGTTGCCAATAGGTCAGCTGAGCTCTGACGGAACTTGCAGAAGGTACTTGACTACAGTCTATTATTGATTTCTCCCTCATTTAGAAAAAGATATATTTTTAGTGGTCTCCTGAAAACAAGTGTGTGTAATTTAGATTTTAATAAATCACAGTGTTTGTGATACATAATGTTAAATGCAAACCAGCCCAAAACCCATCAGTAGATATGGAGGAAAGAGGCCAAACAAAATCTCTGTGTTTGTCGTTAAAGTGCCTTTCACGTAGGAATTTCTTACTGCTGTGAGTGAGTTCATGCAGCCAGGACCACTTGCTATTCAGGTCTGCAAACATTTACCAGAGGACGTTTATGGTGGAGGTTAAGACAACCTGTTACAGCATTTATGCTGTTCTCTGCTGACTAAACGCTAGAGGGCAATCTCTCTTTTCCTCACATCTTACTGCAGACGGTCGGTTTGGTTACGATTTTTATTTATTTATTTATTTTACGATATTCAGGTTTATTTTCTCCCTGAGAACAGTAGTCTAAGTTGCTCTTCTGTCTCTTGTAGGTGGAAAAGGTCTAAGTGTACTGCTGAAAAGGACTGATGAGTATAGTATTTCTAACTGGTGAACAAAAGAAAGAATTTATCACATTTTAGGCTTGTCTGTTGCTTATGTGTAAGTAAAACACCTATGTAAGTGAGAGCACTTTAAATTAAACTATGTAGAGCTAAGCAAGTCAGAGCTCAGGGTCTGTGGACATATTATCATGTCTGAGTACTGAGGTGTTTGTTCCTTTATCCAACACAGTTTTTAGGTTTGGTTTGTTTGGTTTTTTTAAATTTTCTTGAAATGTTTCATGCAGACTGCTTCTGGGAACTCAATTCCACTGCAAAATGGAAGTCTCAGGAATGTTCATTGCAGCCATTGGATGGTTAGCTATTAAAACTTGGGTTTTTTTTTGTTGTTATCTTGGTAAAGTAAGTTTTTAATGTAAAACAAGTTAAGTGCATATTCCAACTCATGACTCTCCAACTTAGCTGATTTCTGGCTGCTGACCTAAGGCACTGGGATTTCTTTAGTTGTGCTGGGTGTATCTCCAGAATGTATTTGACTTAAAGGCAGGAAACTTGAAGCTGTAAAGTTTCATCCAGTTGAAAATGTGCAGCCAGGTAGACGGGATAAGATGCTGTGTACTTTTCCAGTGAGAGGAAGTCTGCTTGACTCGCCATCAGAGTGTGAGCTCTCTGATGTTTGGTAGAGAAAATGCAGCAAATCAGTAGCTCACTGTTTATAGAAGACTAATGCGCATTCTTAAAGGACAGATTTTAAAGTAAATATCGTCAAAAAGATGCTTACTGTTTTCCTGTTCTCTGTGTAGTACTATCTGTCAGCAGATGATCAGAAGAAGTGGTAATACGTCACAGCGCCCTGTTTAGTGCCTAGTGCGTGGTACTCCGTAGGAGAGTCTCGCAGTGCGTCAAAATGAACCCTGACACCAGAACTGTATGGGTAATCCGCAGCTCTCTCCTTAATTTCATTTAACCCCAGACATTGCTGTCTTTTACTATTACTTAGTGCCAGTGGGTGATTAGTACGTTGTTTTGTTTTGTTTTGAAATGCAGGAGAGAATAAACTAATGCTGATCAGTAGAGTAATCATTTTGAGGACATGATAAGCACTGGCATTTTGCCCTAAGCCAAGAGTGTGCAATGGTTGAGACTGCATAATCCTCTGGCCTGGGATGATCAAAAGGGTAAGTCAATAGCTGTAGTCTCTTAAGGGCTCTATCCAGATTGCTTAATTTGGGACTTGAACGGAACCCAGCATGCAAGTCCCAGTCAGCAATGTGGAATGCCTTGTTCTCTGTAGCACCATGTATTCCAGGCAGCCGAATACACCAGGCAGCCTGATTGGCCTGAAATCGTCTAGTCCTTAAGAGTTTATGTATGATGCATATTTGAAATGTCCTGGTCAGATGAGATAAATGATGCAATCAATAAATTTTGCCTAAATGGTAATTGCAGCAGAAGTTAGGAAACACGTCAGTCAGTACCTACATGTAAAGAGATGCGTATACCTTACCCATAAGCTTGTGCTGATCTTGCCTGACACGTTAGCAGTTTTGAATCAGTTGTAAAAATACTGCTAGAAGGGGTAGCACTTTCTACTTTTTGCCTAATAGTGTTGCGTTAGAATACACGTGCAAGGAGTTGAGAAGTTTGGCTTAGATCTCGCCTCAAGTGTGACACTGAGTCACATCCCAGGAAACTGCATCAGCTATAAAGCTAAAAGGTTGTGCCGCAGCCTACTGGGTCGCTGGTTCACTTCTGTGTCACGTGCATTGCTGTGGCTTTTTCCTTTTCTTTCTTGCAGCATCTTCCCCTGCAAGTAAATCTACTACACTAATTGTCCCATCTTTGCTGCCGGCAATCTCCTCAGCCTACCACTGGTGGCCAGAATGAGATGCTTGAGAGGTTTGGCACCATATGAGGGAAGAAATACCCTTTTTATCTCAATGTCTGTCTCCCTGAGCCAAACAGGACCCAGTACTCATCATGGATTTTAATTTTAGGTTTTGGGTTTTTTTTTTGGTTGGTTGGTTTGGTTTTGTTGGTTTTTTTGTTGTTGTTGTAATGCAAAGAGTGCAAGATATGTAGCAAAACAAGAAGGAAAGCTAACTTCATAGCTACACCAAGATTGAAAAGTACATTGTCCCAGAACAGACAGGAGACCTCTGCTGAGACAGTTCATGTTACTGCCTGTGACATGCCCATAAACTGTAACATTTCTGAGAGCCAAAACTGAAGAAAACCCAGCATTTTACATGATAAAAAATAATCCAGGAGAATGAGGTTGTCAGGCAGAGAACTGACAGGAAACACAATTTCGGAGCCTGATTCCTATTAAAGTAAGGAGCAGCAGCTGTAGGTGGTAGATGAGAAGGGGACTTCAGCAGCAACACCAGTTTTGGAACTTTGTTACCCCTGACTATAGTTAGTGATGACCTACTCTAGCTATTAACTCCACACCTAGTCCCATTTTGGAGTGGATTTCTGAGGTTTAATCTTAGCTTGGATTTATTCAGTGCTCAGGTTTACTAGTACATATCATTTATTTAATTATTAAATGCCAAACAGTCAAAATGAAATGGGCATTTTGGCTAAAAGAATTATAATTATCTTTTCCTTTCAGAAACTGATGTATATTAATTGTGTATCTTTGTGTTAAAAGAACAGTTAAAATGGCTTAAAAGTAGTACTTCACATTTATCTCTTGTATTGTGTTTTATTAATTGCACAGTCACATAATGTGTTGCCTTTCAGAATTACTATGGCTGATACCGGCCCATCTTTCTATGGGGATTTACCACTAAATGGATACAATTCTTTTATTATTGAGGGGTACCACTTGGCCACTGTGCCACTGTGGGTGCCATGACTGTAGTTGTTGCTGAAGCTCAAATTCATAGTTCTGTGGTTTAACTCCCCTGCTGCAGTGTTGAAAATTACAGCTTACACTGATGATAACCCACAGCCAAAGTTGGCACGTTATAGAGTGGGTGTTGTGTGGTGCATAGTCATTCAGCAAAACCCGCCAGTGAATCAGGCATTGAGTTACCTATTTCGGTGGAAGTGCTGATCAAGGAGATGATGTGGTCATGGTACCTGTTGTACGTGCTGGAATACCCCACCCAAGGAGCTACTGCTGGTAGTCAGCTCTAACACCCAGGTTTAAGTGCCTGTTACTTGACCGAATCATGCCATAGGGGTTACTTAGGCCAACTTGTTTCCAAGCTGAAAACTAATTTTAAGTAATGTATTTTAGCAGCATACTAAAAACATTTTTCTCTTAAGCATGCATAGTGTAGGTTATTGTTGGCAT
>VZTM01034998.1:26392-58931 GCA_013400555.1 Jacana jacana | reverse complement strand
TAAAATCTCTCCGTGTCAGCAAGAAACTGAGATTCAAAGGATTCTTTATAGACAGTTAGTGTAGGTCCTTTTGCAAATGCATCATCTTCATTCAGCCCCAGCTCCACTACAAGAAAAAAAACCAAACAGCAAGCAATCACAAAATTGTCTTTCAGAAAGTGGTCTCTTGCAAATAAACACGGATTTACTTCTACTGTACATCAAGGTAATCAACTGGGACGGTATCAGCACCACTATTCACAACTTTTAAAAGTATGTATTTATTTTGCATTTAAAAAATAAGCAGCACAAGACATTACTCATATAAATTGCACTTTTTGATACATTACTAAAGGGGGGATGGGATTTGGAAAACTTAAGTATCTGAAAAGCTAGCTGAAATTCACCTCCCGTTTCTTCCTCATAAAGCTCCAGATTATATGCACATATGTTTTTTTTTAATTAATGAAATTAGTCATTAATCTGCACAGCACGTCTCCAAAAGTCATGCAAATGGAATAAAACAGTTTTGCTCTGTTTTATAAAAACTACCATGGTGCCTGCCTTTCAGATTTAGCTCCTCAATAAATGATTTGTAAACACTGAACACTTGTCTATTAGTTGCACTTTCAGCTTTACAAATATGGTACAAGCAACTGTAATTGTTTCAAGTGTCTCTATAAACTTGAAGTGAAACAATATATAAGTACATTTATTTTACTGTAGAAGTCTTTACTGGACATCCATGGAGGTGGGACGCTACCTCTGGGCTCTGATAGAGGACATATATTTCTTTAAGACAGTAATAAAACCTTAAAGAAATCTCACCTACCGTAAGATTGTACAACTCCACTGATCAGCCTGGTATTGATAGTTTCACCATTTCTTTCCTTTTCAATCAATTTCAATACAGCATTTGTTACCTTAGGAAACAGGAATTACAGGTAAATGAAGCTCAGAAGAAAGCAGTCGGTAGGTCAAGCCCAGTATTTAACCCAGAGTGCATTCCTATATTAAGAAAAGCCAAGCCCCTCGAGAACAAAATTGAAGAACACCTGACCATACCATTTTCCTCCAGACATCACAGTCTGCTACACCTTAAAGTTCTACAATGTGATTACAGTCCCATTGGTGGTAAGCTATGGAACAGTACGGAAGTGCTTGTGTGGGGTTTTTATTTGTTTGGTTGGGACTTTGGGGTATTTTGTTTCTGTTTTTTCTTGTACACAGCAAAAAGCACCTTCTAAACCAAACTTCTTTTTGTTTTATGCTCCAAGTACAAGACAGGTTTGCAGTAAGAGCTGCACTGCATGTACTTTACACAAAGAAAGCTATTGACTTATGCTGACCAATAATGTGTTGCAAGTCCTGCTCCTCCAAACTGAAATGTAGCTAATATTTTCACCAGATAATGCGGTCTTTTCATTATGAAGTACTGGTAAATAAGAGCGAAATCAACATCAAAAAACACCCCAAACATTTTGTTGTGATGCAATGCTTTGTTTTGTGTTGTGCTGATCCACCCATCAAAACTATTTGGTTGACCTGAATCTCCCAGCTATCAGTGTCAAAGTAAAGATTCACAGTAACATTATGGAGAGACCAAAACCCCAGGTCCTCTCATGCAATCTTGACTCTCAAAACTTAAGACATGACTGTCAGCCTGTGCTGCTGGCTTAGAAGCAGCTGAAGCCGATACTTCGTTTAAGATGAGCCCCTCTCAGCAAAGACATAAACGGGACAAGTCTTACTATCAAGGTTCAACCACACACACAGAGAAAGGTCCACTCCTCGCCCTTTTTAACATCACAAATGAAAAGCAGAAGGCTTCCTTTTGAGTCCTGGGTCTGCCTCCCCAGCCTCCATCCTCCAAGTTCTCCTTGGAACAGTTACTAACAATATGTAAAATTATCCGTATAAAATAACACTATAGGTAGAGCATAGGTTTCTATATATACCTGCTTATTTAATGGCCTGAATAAGCAGTCTCTCCAGGTCACCAAGGCAAGCTAGAAGCAAAGGAAGAGAGATGAAAGATGGAACAAAGGAAATATCTAACATATATATGTATATATTCACGTATACACGCAGGAGAGCTCCTCAAGGAAAGCTGATATAATATGCTAAATAATCAGATTATATTTTGGCACACTCATTTCTCATGGAACAAAACTGTTTCGCAATAAAATTACCATTTGCTTGATTACTAAACTCTGCCTAAAATGTCCCCTTCTCTGACAATGATCCACTGGCAACTCTGAAAAACTAAGAAACCCTGCAAGTTACTTTGACAACATACAGCCTTCTTTGTTGGTTATTTTCAGGCTGACAGTTCCTGAGCAAAATTAAGAGGGAGGGAAGTAACAATGCCAACTGTTTTCCTACCATCTGCAAAGTTACTGGAGTGAAGCAGTAAAATAACACATTGCTTTCCTAATGCTTCACCAGCAAGGACAATAATTATCCTTTATTGTTTAAAAAAAACAATGTACTTTTAACTATCTGAGAAACAGAACTTCTGCTATGTTTGCTTATATTACTTTAAGTTACAAAACATAAAATAAAATAAAATAAAAATCAAGATCACCTATCAATCTTTGAGAAGGGTACCAAAATCACTTGTGTTACAAACCAAATTTTGACTGGATCTTAGCAGCTTAGATGCTAAAAAAATTACTTGTAGAAATGTAATTAAGTCAGCAGAAAAAAAAACATGGGTGGTCTAATACCAGTAGTCCCAATACCTGCAAGTTAGATTGAACTTCCCACAGGTTTAGTCCCATGGAATTTTTACAACTCTGCTGGGGTGGGAGCACAGAGAGGGGCCAGATTTCCATCTTGCCCACCTCTCCAACTGCTATGAACTTCCTACAAGTTTCAAAGAGTGATCTGTAGGATGATAATGCAACCATGATTTAGCTGTTCACTCGCTTCAAAAAGCTACTTACTGAATAAATTTCATATATTCCTTTACGACCTTCATCACACTCACGACGAACCCAATGTCGATTGAGGTAGGCACATATCCCATTCAATACTTTGCTTGAAAACCTATAGTCTTCCCACTGTTGAGTGTAGAATTTCAGCACACTTTCATCCATCAAGTCTTCACCATCCTGAAATAAGTTTGCCAGTACCGTTGGGTAATTTTAAGGTACAACCAAGATATATAACAGAGTACAAATTGACTGAGTAATAAATAGATCTACAACATGCAGTGAATTTATGGGAAACATAGTGCTAATACGTTTACTTCTACATAAATAAAGTAGAAGGCCAGTATGAGATTTAGAAAATCTAAAATAAAATGCACAGCATAGACAAAAATCTAGAATACACTCCTGTCCCTCCTGTGGGAGAGAGCAAGAGGGCATCACATTAGGAACAGACAGTGACACTGGTGAGCGTGCCAGGTGAAACACACCAGTGCAGTGGTAATGCCTTCAACGTGACAGTTCCCATAACATCTGCCACCCACTCCCGCTGCCGCTACTGGGGGACCTGAAACAAGTGAAACAGGGTCTTCTGTAGGACCCTGCCAGGTAGTACAGAGAATCCCATGCTCTTGAAACATGGTGGGGTATCGTATTTATCGTATTTATTCTCATTACAGAAAAAAAGAAGATGAAGTTGTGACACATGGAAGTTCAAGCATCTCTCCAAAGCTTGGAGCAGACAAGGGAATAAAATCAGGAGTGCATTCTGGATAAGGCCTCAGAGACTTTAATGCAGCTTCATAAATTACACAGTAGACTTGATAGAACACTAAGAATATTCATTATTGCTCAAAATTAAAACCCTGAAAATTAAGAGCATGGTTCCTTTAAAAAAATAACTAGGAACCATTCTCTTACAAAGCAGCCCAATGTCCAGCTCTATTAGTAGCTTATTTAAGTAAATTAATGGCTACCATCAGGCATTCTCAACATTGCAGGCAAGCATTTTCCCAGCACTACTAATAGGCTAGTTAATCGGTTAGCAAGCCTAGCTATTCCTATTCAAGGTAAAGGACAGCTTAAGCTGGCACATAACATCCCTTCTATTAAACACAGAAACGCTGGTTTGGCTCGAAGAGGAAAAGAGCCCACAGGTACACTTAGCCACCGACACAGGCCTGAGGATGGATCTATAAAATCCTATGAAATATTCTAATGGCTAATTGAACAATCCTGAAAGTTGCTTTTGTCTCCACGTACTGCATAAGGTTGCATAAAGCTCTAGGTTTGTTGATGCAAGCTTTTTCTCAAGCCAGCCCTTATTGCTACTGCAAATGCAGATTTGATCTAATGTCCCACCTTACCTTAAGGAGATTTGTCAAGTAGTTCTTCAGAAATTCTTTTAGCCGTTTGTACAGTTCCAAGCCGACAAACTGAGCGCCTCCAGGTGTCTGGCCCTTTTTCGACTTCGAAGGAGGTACTCCAGCTCCCCGTGCTTGATTAGACTGGTGTACACTGGTACAGTAGTTATAAACATGACTGACAGGAAAGTTAAGGAGCGTGTATGTGCCAGCACAACACATTAAAAACACAATGAGAAACAGAACGTTAACTTCAGTAAGCTTTTTTTATGACTGCAAATGACTTAACTGCAACACCTCACAAGATGCATTAGCCCATTTAAAAAGTCAAACCAAAGCTAAGAAGATGCAAGGTGAAGTGTCAGAAGAACTTTCTGCAGCAGAAATGTGTCACACTGCCAAGTACACTGCAAACGCTGACGACAAAATTAAATTCAACAAATGGTTACTTAACAAGACCACCAAGAAATCAAAGCAGCAGAATCTGCTAGTAAGATTATTTTCAAATTTTAAAGTGGAGGTTATTTGATGTATTATATTGGCCTTCTACAAATTCATATGCTTTCATTGGAACAGGAAGGAATTTCAACACCAGCATCAAGCAACATTTAGTAGTTGAAAACACAGGATATTTTTGCATTCCTTCAAACACAATCCTTTATAAAAGATTTGGGCATTTAACCCTGGCAGACAAAGGACAAACCTAGAAAGCAGTGATGGTGAGACACCTACTCAAATATACACCATAAAACGAGATTCACCAGCTGTAGGTTACAAGTATAATCCTAACTTTGATGCTTGTGGTAGCAATTAGTTTTCCTCTTGTACTGACACAGCCTGGAAGCCTTGCTGTCTTTGTTAACTAAACATTGCTTTCTGATGTAGAACATTCAAATATTCAGATTTCTTCCAAAGTAAAAAGTGGCAGTCACATTGCTCGAAACACTCCGCAAAGAAGGGAAATAAACCAGCTTGTTAACACTCAAATTCAACTCATGAGGACTCAGATCTGACAAGAAGAATTACCCTAATGACTCACCAGGCAACTGATCACCCAACAGGAATGTGTGAGTGCTCACACATCTACCCAGAGTCTGACGGCAGCCTTTTGAGTCACATTCATTAAGCAATCCAGAAGGTCTAATTTCGTTTTAACTTGCCTTTTAACTGATGAGCCAAGCTTTAACCACTAGACAGGCTTCCTCCACAGTATGGCACATATTAATATGTTGCTGAGATTTGTCTGTTATCTTTCCCTTAAGACAGGCAGACATCATAGAATCATAGAACCATTCAGGCTGGAAAAAGACCCTTTGGATCATCATGTCCAACCATCAGCCCCACTCTACAAAGTTCTGCCCTACATCAGATCTCCCAACACCACATCTCAACCACTCTGAAACACATCCAGGGATGGGGACTCCACCTCCTCCCTGGGCAGCCCATTCCAGGCTCTGACCACTCTTTCTGGGAAGAATCCTTTCCTAATATCCAGCCTAACCCTACCCTGCTGCAGCTGGAAGCCATTCCCTCTTATTCTATCGCTAATCACCTGTGAGAAGAGACCAGCACCAACCTCTCTACAATGTCCTTCCAAGTAGTTGTAGAGAGTGATGAGGTCTCCCCTCAGCCTCCTCTTCCTCCAACAGTCCCAGTTCCCTCAATTGCTCGCCTTAAGATTCATACCCCAGTCCTTTCACAGCTCCGTGTCCCTCCTCTGCACTTGCTCCAGCCCCTCCAGATCTCTCTTGTCCCAGAACTGGACACAAGACCCAAGGGGTAGTCTCACCAGTGCTGAATCCAGGGGGACAATCACCTCCCTATTTCTGCTGAGCACACTATCTTTTATACAAGCCAGGATGCCATTGGCCTTCTTGGCCACCTGGGCACACTGCTGGCTCATGTTCAGCCACTTGTCGACCAGCACCCCCAGGTCCTTTTCTGCCAGGCAGCTCCAGCCACACTGCCCCAAGCCTGTAGCCATCCATGGGGTTGGTGTGGCCCAAGTGCAGGACCTGGCACTTGGCCTCGTTGAAGGCCATGCCATTAACATTGGCCCATCCATCCAATCTATCCAAGACAGCACCTCAGCACACTTAAATACCAAGGGGACTCTAAATTCCAGATATACGATGCATTATATACAAGTATATGATGCACTATAGCAGAAAAACCTCTAAAAATAGCCAGCTAACTCCCTTGCAATTACTTAAAAGAGAAAAAAGCTTCACAGATAAATCACATCCTTAAACTGTGTTAGGATCAGAGCATGTTGTGTATGGAACGGGGCTCACGGTCTCTGTGTGAAGCTGAGAGGAATACCTGCTCACACTCGATACCCAGGTAATTCTTCAAAAACTCATCACATTGCACTCAGAAGAGTTAACCCTTTTGGAAAACATACAGCACACATTTCCTACGTCACCTCATCCAGGTGCCAAATAATTAGGTTTTCCCACAACACAAATCAGTGACATAAAACTTTCACTTGGGCTTAGCAACCAAACTTTTTATCAGCCTCTTATCTCTATCAGGTGCTTATTTCCTGGACATTAACGACTTCTTCCAGCTCTTAGAGATTTTCTTTGTTCAGCTTTCCTGGCACTGTTGCTATGTTTGCCACCTCTGCTTTGATTTCGGAAGTCCCTGTTCAAGTGACACAGCCCACCACACAACAAAACAATTTTTTTTTCCCTGGATATAAAACTTTTGTGTCAAGAAATGCAGGGCTTGCCTCACAGTTTAACTTTAAAATGCTTAATATTAAGGTCCCCTGAATTGTGTATGTAAAACAATCTCTCCATGATGATACAAAGAATTTAGGGCTGATTCATAAATACCCAGCTGGCAGCCTCGTCTCGTTTCTCCCCCAGCTCTCCCATTCCAAGTGGCTTCAAGCCTAAAAATACAAGGATTGTCCAGATGTCAGATAATTATCCAGGTTTTGGGAATAACACCTAATGAAAAATATTCTTCCTGCTCCTCCCCAAGAATAATCCCAAAAGCCTTCAGAAAAATAAAAGGCCAAGTTTAGAAGACACAAGCCTTTTTCTAACCCCATGCATTTTTACTATTAAAACCAGGGTAAAGTAGACACTGAGAGATACTGAGACCTTCTGCCCACACCTGACTAATCAACTCAGAGCTGGATTAAAAATATACCAGCAATGCCCATCTTTACTTGCTGCCCCAAGTGTCCAAGAGAGCACTTTTGAAAGGCTCTAGCGTAGCTGTTCTATGCAAGCCAAAGTGAAGTGAGATTGCCTGAGCAGAAGGCACTCTGCAAGTGTGAAGAACTCTTTGACATAATCTACATAGAAGAACCCTCTCACACTTTGTTTACAACGTGTCCCCATCTGCCAAAGCCAGCAACTGACAGAAAGACTGACATACTCAAAACAAAATCAGACTTGCCCTGCTTACTACAAAACACCCGACGGTCCATCCGAGAACCAAAAGTGGAACACTATGAGAAGAATTCCTGGTTGCAGAAGGCAAACTAATCCCTGCAACTGCTTCGTACACTGGAAGCCATATACATATCCAAACAGACATCAGGAAACATTTCTGTGGGTGTTTGCACAACTCCTCATAGCAATTGGCGTACCAAGACCAGCACAGAAGTTAATTCCTCCCTACAATAGTGTGCGCTGCTCCCCAAGCTTCTGGCTGCTGAACTTCAGATTTGGCCCAGCAAACAGGCAAAGCCACCTGCAGGAGGAACAGCTTGAGATCAGTCTCTTAACTTCTACACCACCTTTGCAATGAAGAAGAAATTACATTTACTTAGCCCAATTGAAATTTGAAGTAGAGGCCCGCAAAGAAGCTTATAAATTGATTCAGTGCTGTGCTGTCTAAGATGAAGAATGTTTTTTGGGACTTTGTTCTTCTCTGAAGCTCTTCAAAGTGGGATACAAGAAGCAGCCAAAAATAAATTAATTTTACCACCTTCTTCTTCAGTAAAATCTACACTGCTTTAGGCAACTTTGACTCAAGTTTCTAAAGCTGGGCAGTGCAAAGGAAGAAAAAAAATCCCACTTTGCCACACTAAAATGAATTTATGGCCTTGTAGAGCATTTCCACTGAAGGAAATGATCCTGACACACAGCCCACCTGGAAGGCTTACTTGCTGCCTGCTTTTCCACTAGCATGGAAGTTTTATGCAGGCAACCAGTGAGGAGGCAACTGCTGATACAACTCCATTCCAAGATCCTTTGTGGAGCTGATGTGAACTTCTGTCTCCACACAAGGGAAGCGAAACAGGCTCTTTCAGTAGCAGTGCATACTTTTTGAGCAACTATGGCATCAAAACACAAGCTTAAGCATGCCACAGTCACCTGTAATCTACCTTCCGCCCCAGAAAAGTACTGAAATACTCCATACAACAGGGTTGGGTTTTTTTGTCCAGGAGCAAATGCAAACAGAAATTATGCAAGACAGGTATCAGTTCTGTAATTCAGTACAAACAGGGAAACACTCAGATTTCACACCAATGGGTACAAATTACTCAGTTTCACACTTGTCCCTAATCTTAATTTTTTAAATTATTTTTTTTTTTAAATAAGGAAAACAGTTCTGCTGAGGTAATAACTGCTTCCCCTTCCAGCAGCACAGCTGCCCACAGTTCTTCCACTTGGCTATGAAAAGTTGGGATAAGTCTGCTTGAGGAACAAAACTGAAAGGAACTAAAAGGGAAGCAGAGTTAATACAATGCAGCACAAAGCTACAGGGCAGAGAAATGACAACCGAGCTTTTTGAACGGGAGGAAGCACCCAATTACAACCAGAAAAAGCTGAACAACTCTCTAACCAAAACTTCTCTCTCATTACTTCTAGTCCCTTCGGTTATAAAGACGGGCTTTAGGCATAAATTTGGTGTTTCACAGATCGTAAGCAGTAATTAACCGCGCCTTGAGTGCACCAACACCTCAGCAGCTAGTCTATAGGAACAAATTGAGATTAGTTCCACTATTGTAAAAAAAAAATAATCTGTATTTTCCCAGATTACAGCTAAGGCACGCAGGAACATGTAGAAAGTTGCTGAAAACACTGGTAGGAAAATTGCCAGAAAAGATCATGGAAGCTTTGTGTTCTTGCAAAAGCACTTCTAATACAAGCGATACAGCTTACTATGATTTACTGGAGAACAGCTTTACATATTTCCTTCAAAATGATTAAAGCTATTTCTACTCCAGTGCCTCCAGAAGATTAGCCTGTGCACACCTCACAAAACCACCTCATGCCCAAGTAAAGCTGCTCAGAGAAGCAGACATGCCCACTTGACCTTAACGTTCCAGAAGCCAGAGAGATAAAGGAGTTTTGCACAAGTTTTTGAAATTATGAGGCTGCTCAAAAGCAATCACTTTTCAGAACAGTTAGTTTAAAAGCCCACTTTAGCTTTCTGGGGAGCAGTAAAACAAACAAAAATACCCCACAAAACCCAGAAATCTTCTTTCTTTTCAGGGAGGTACCAGTGAGAGACTATTTAAAGTGTGTTCAGCTCATCATCCAGTAAGGAGGTGTTACCCCTAATAAAGCAGTTCAAAGAAAACAAACAAATTAAGACCCACACACATTCTCCAATTGTGTTTCAATACACTTAATCCTAAAAATCAATTACATATTTAAGTCTTTAGATGCAATTGTCCTGTTAAGTCATCCCCACTTGAGCCAGGGGAGGAATGTGGCAGAGACTGAAGGAGATATTACAACATCAGCCATGCAGCTGCCATGAAAATCCAGGCACGACTGAGCTCAGACATGTTTCTACAAGTCTGAGATTGGAGACAGAAAAAAAAAAAGCCATCTGAAGACTAATAGCTAATTTCATGTTTTCCTCTTCATGGCATAAACTCCAAAGAAAGACTCACAGAGAAGCGCTGAGTTACAAGGAAAGCACAGATTTTCAAAGCCAACTGCATCTACAAAGCGTACGGCCCTTATGCCAGGAAGAACAACCATCACCGAGGTTGCTTTTAAGCTTAAAGTTCTTTGCACTGACAGAAGTTGGTTTTGTACAGGGTATTCTTGGTTACTATAAAAAGCGAGGACATCAAGTGATCACTGTGGAGAACATAAAGACAGACAAGAAAAGGAACTGATCACACCAGTGTAAACATCTTCTGCACCTCTTTCAAGCTGAACCGGCGATTTTTATACCTGTACACAAACCCACACAATTCTACCTGCTCTTCCCCACAAGGAAAAGTGTACTGCAGTACCCTTCGAGCATGTAAACCAATACATTTACTTCTATCTCTGCCTTCCACACAAGCACTAACTGGCACACAAGGAAGGCTAGGAAATACCGCATTGACTCTAAGCAGGATTAACACTAGCCCAGAACAGAGGCGGCGTCCATGTGTCCAGAGTGACCTTGAACAACGTGATGTGGAAGTGAAAGGATGGCTTAGAATGAGGGACTCTTGAAAGTGGAACAGTTTGAGGTTTAAAAGGTGCATGCCCTAACACCCCAGTATCTTTTTTGTACAGAAAAAAGCATAATGATCTGTTCAGGGGGGAAACCAGAAAAAACACCCCAACAATAAAAAAAAATCAACATGCCATGCTGCCCAGTAACAACAGATTCATATGATCAGAAAATAAAAGATTCTCACATTTCTAATTTACAACTGCTGATCTGAAATCCTACTATGGAATATGGGAATTCCAGCAAAAGCCATTAGGACCAAGGACTGCAATAGAAGCAGCTAGAAAAGACCTTGGCAAATGGATGTGGAGAGAGGGCTTCACCGTGCTTGGGCACCATGTACTACTGCTGCTCAATCTATCCACAGGCTAAAAAAAATAAAATGAAATGCTCTGTTCCATTTTATACATTCTCCTTTATAAACAGACAGATTATCCTGAGTCAGGCAGTTATTTTTAAAATGTAAGCCTGATATACTTAATTATTTAATGATTAACATAATGTTTTCCTTTACCACTTGCTAACATCTGAGGAAAAAAAAAATCCCATCTCTAAAACAGATTACAGAACCCTTTTGTGTTGCACAGTTATTTACATTTGGTATTAAGGATAACTGGTAACTACCACTTTGTTCAAATAAGTTCCTAAAACTGAATCACAATAAGCAAATTCAGAAACAAGGAAAAGATTCTTCATAAAATAATGACATGTGACTGTAAAGCCTCACCTTTACCTAATCTTACTTTAAAGTACTTCAAGCAATTCTTTTGAAGAGAATTACTGTGAGTAATAACAGAACAATAATAATATAAGAAGCACATCTATAAAATTCAATATGCAGGTGTAAGGCTTGAGCAAATTTTAGTCACAGTAACTTCAGCCATTTTACTTCTAAGTTTCACCTAAGAGCTATATGATAATTACACCAAACAACTACCCAAATGTATTCTAAGAACCACTGAAATCAACAGTGGGATTTTTGTGTACACAACAACTTTGAAAGTCAATTCAGACAATGCAGATGCACCTTTTAGTAAAACAACCACACCTACCATAGTACTACCACTAGAAGAAGAGTATCACTCCTCTTATCAATTCAAAGGTTGTATGATATCTTCATGTAAATAAAAACCTTATTTGTTAGACATTAATGGTACTTGGAATCTTTAAACAGCCTTATTTTTCCCAATTGAATTTTCATTAAATATTAAAACTGGACAAAAGGGTTCCTCTGTTCCATAAATTAACTACACTGCCTAAAATATTCCTTTAAAATGCTTCTCAGATTCTGTTTTACAAATGAAGTCACTAAAAGCATGAGTTTATGCCAAGAAAAAGTCATTTTGACATTTCAAATAAAAACCACACACACATGAAATAAAACCATGCCACTAAGTTTTCTATTCACCAATCATCTAGAAATTGGGAAGTTGATGCCTGCTTGAAGGAAGAAAATATGGAAAAAATATGGAAAATAGCTTTCAGGAAGCTATTCAGCTATAAAAAAAGTAGTTTAACATAGGGCAGGAAAGGTTTCTGATAGTCTGGTATCCAGTTCACAAATTTGCTTAAGACACAACAAGAAAAGCAACAAAATCCTTTCATTCTCTCCACCAAGCAGCTTAAATCCAAATATATCTAAATCCCAATTCACCCTTCTCAGACCATGAGGGCTGAAGAAAGTAAACTGCAGACTCTGTCTATATGATTAGTTTGGGAAAGGGGCATCACCTGCTGCCACATAAAGGGAAACTAGCACTAAGGAGTTTAAGAAGAGGTGGCCATAAAGACAAGTGACTTAGAGCAATACAAATTTGAGTTCAAATAGTTCTAGTAAACAGAGCAATAGATCTTCCACCAACAGTTCAAAACAGAAGCTCACAACTTGCTACATGCAAGCACAGCACCGAATGCCATGGAGATATTCAGTATACAGCCATGTCGTGTAGCCCCTTCAGGTATTGGAAGGCTGCTCTAAGGTGTCCCCGGAGCCTTCTCTTCTCCAGGCTGAACAACTCCAGCTCCCTCAGCCTGAATTCATAGGAGAGGTGCTCCAGCCCTCTGATCATTTTCATGGTCGTCTGCTGGACCCATTCCAACAGGTCCATGTCCTTTCTATGTTGAGGGTCTGACAAGCACAGAGTAGAGGAGTAGAATCGCCTCCCGTGACCTGCTGGAGGTGATTCTTTTGATGCATCTTCCACAGGAAGTGACAGCCTAAAGGAATTCTGTTTCTAAAATGGAAGTGTAACTTCTCAACAGGAAACACACACAGAACATAACCTCAGAAAGTAATTCCTTTAGTACATTGATCTCCTTAACCATGTAAGGAATGGTAAATAAAAATATCCCAACTTTCATAATGGACTGCTCTTCTGGCTTAGGTGCCTTGGGATGCTGGGACAGCAAAACAAATCAGAAAAGTCTATGCACTACTGAAAAACCTTTGGTAATCACCTGATCTGATAAAGAATACACCTGCAACCAGGAACACAAACGAATCTATAACAGAAAAAGTATGGATGAGGATCTTGATAACCACCACCCAGAAACAAGATTTCTCGGTTCATCTCTTTGGTATTTTGATCTAGGAAACCCCTGGAACAACCAACCTCTTTCTTCTACTGGAATCAAGGAAAGAAAAACACCCCAACACCTCAAGCACAAGCTCTGGCCTGTACTCAGAGACCAATTCCAGTGTCTCACAAACAGAGACAATGAGTGGAGGTAGGATGGAGGTCCAGACCGTCTGAACTACATAACTCTTACAATTCTTCCCCAGGTTCACTTGAACAACAAAAACCTCCACATCTCTGATCAATTTTGACTGAAAATCTGGCATCAGATACAGGACTAAATGCAGGTATGCTCTCATGCATGGTTCTCTGCCTCTTGTAAATTAGAGGGATGAAATTGAATCCACTTCAGATCCCTGACCAAAAATAAAAAGGAGGAAGAAAAGTCCCTCAATCTATTTGACTTACTGTACACCAAGATGGAGCACATGTGCTACAGATACTGCATCTGAAAGAGGAGTCATCTTTTAAGCACAACTTTTGAACACGTGCACTTGGGATAGAGTGCAAAGTACTTTTGTTATCTTCATGGTAGATTAAGAAGTCCTACCCACTGTCAAGTATCCTGAGTTAACAGACTATTAAAATTAATCCACAAACACAATTCAAACTCCAAAATCATCCACGAAATTAACTCACAAAAGTAACAAACAAAACTATTTGAGAACATCAGGAGAGGGAAAAAAGCAAGTGTTTTAACATTACCATTATATAACAAGCACTTAGTCTCCAGCTGCCCTGCTTGACAGACCTCACAAAAAGGAGTATATTAGAGGTGCTCAGAAGCAGCTCTCAGAAGTTCTACTACATGTCAGACTTCTATCAGATATTCAGCTTTTGCAGACCCGTTTCCTTCAGTCAAGAACAATGCTGAACCTAACACTGTAAGAAATCGGTCACTTGAAGTCTTAAGAAATGGTCTGACCCTAAATCAAATGTTATTTCATCTTCCCATTGCTGTTAAAGTAGCACCCCAGAAATACTCAGCAGACTGCCCAGGGTTTTTCCTACCTCCCCAGAGGCATGGATTCTGCAGGCACAGATAAAAATCAAGCATTGACTCTGAGGTAACACAAAACAAAACAAAACTTCTCCATCTCTTTTGGAAGTTCAGAGAACTCCAGAAATTAATGGTTTTATATGCTTCAAGCTCCTCTTTATTTTATAAAAGCTCTGTCCTTTCAAAAAAATCTCAGCCTACAATTTCAAACAATTCCAAATCAGTGCCAACAACAGCTTTAGAAGTTAATTTATGTATCAAACCAAAAATTATTTGTTAAAAAAAAGAAATACCTTAAAATTGATAAAGAAAAATAGTAGAACTACTTAAAGTAAGACAGGAAGCATATTCGGTCATTTATCTTATCATGTACCTACGCACTTTGCTATACCACTGTCTTCATAAGCAGTGCTTACTCTGCTCAGCAATGTAAGTTACACAAGTGAACACAGAACAGCTGCAAAGCAGAGGTGGTTCCTCACCAAATCCATTTATAAGCCACTCTATAGGTAGAACGTAAAAGAAGGATTTTTTACCCTGAAAGGGTTATTAAGCCTTGGAATGGGCTGTCCAGGGAAGTGGCTGAGGCACCTTCCCCAGAGGCATTCGTGGTGCTCAGTTTTTATCAGTGTTAGGTTGATGGCTGGACTAGATGACCTTCAAGGTCCCTTCCAACCCAGACAAGTCTAGGATTCTACGATTTCTCACTTTCCAAAGTGATAAAGTCAAACACTGGATCTATAACACAGCAAGAGGCACATCTCTCCTTCAAAGAAGCTATAAAAGATCCTTATGCACTGACAGAAACATGTTTCCTACACTTTTCCAAATAGTACTGCAGCACACACACAAGGATGAACACAACCCCCTTTTAACATCTTATACCAACTCCCAGAATGGGGAGATGCTGGAAAACTTCAATAGCTCTCTGATGCAAGCTAAGAATTCAAGAGAAACACTGGGCACATTCTCACTCCAGCTGGAAAATTGTAAAAGAAACTCAAGAGTAAAGTACTAGTCTGAGAATGACAAGGGAAAAACTTCCAGGTAAGCAGACATTACCACCTGCAGCTTAATGCCAGAGACTAACACGCAGAAGAAAAAAAATTCTGCTTTCTTTTGGTGCACTGTAGACACAAAATTATATCTATTAATAAAATCACTCTAAACATCATCTCTGTCAAAGGTAATAGTAATCAAACCCGAAATTCAGAAGTAGCCATAATTAGGGAGACAGTTTTCAAGACAACACCATGTTCCTGCTTATTAAACAGGAAAGGCTAACCTTCAAAACAAAATTAATTCTTAAAAACTATTATCAAGTCAAACAGTTATGAAACAATTTTGAGTTTAAAGAAGCAAAAAGCTACCTCTAATCTACCAGCAGTGAAAGTACTAACTGGCTTAGGCATTTAGGATACGTGTAGAGTTCCATGTATCTAGATTTTGCCATACTTTGTCTGGTGTAAACCTGTTGAATTCCAGCTCTTAGGTCATCCCATATCTGGTCAAGACCGATCTGTTTAAGTCCATGTGGGTTCTGACTCCTATTCGATGACATTTTGTATTTCCTGTAAAGTCTTCCAGTGCAGCAGCCTGAGATTTGGTTATTCCTCCATCAGAATCACAAGTCAAGTAACATTCTAAACTCAGTTGCAGCAGCTCAGCAAGATAGTCTTTACATATAGTGAGTGACGTTTCCCAGGAAGACAATCTGCAAAAGGAAAAGAAAATATACAGGTTATACGACAGTCCAAATGAGTTCACACAAGAGGATAAAAAAATAAAACAAAATCAGTGACTCCATTGAAACCATTTTCATTTATACAGATGAGAAATCAATGATGAGATCTTCAATCCCAGAACCAAGGAACGTAATTCCACAATTCAGCAATCCACTACAACACGTGACTGTTAGCGTGCAGATCTGCCCAAAGCCTGTAGGTACTTAGGTCAGTGCTGCTGACAACAAAACCCTAGTGCTAGTGAGAAAACTTACCAGTAAAAGTCTTTTCAAGCAGCAGGCTAAGAAGTATCTCCCCTCTATACAACAGTAAAATTCAGTTATTTCCCAACAACTCCAAGTTCTAGGGTAACTCATCATTTAATAAACATCCTGATGGACATCCCAGATTAACTAGAAGATATTAAACCAAACTATTTTTCTTTGGTTATTAATAACTCTTCCAGACTTCACATTCTATTACAGGTAACCTGAAAGCCCAAGGTATTTTAGGAGCAAGAATTTTTTCTGTCTGGTAAACGCATGCTTCCATTAATTTCTTTGCTAAGTAAATGAGTACTACTTCCTTCAATGTCATCTTACCAACAAGGGAATCTGCAGTGGGAAGACAGGACGACTAATGGAGTGCACAAAAGAAGGACTGCATGAATTGGGGATGAAAAAATAAGAAAATGCACTACTCCCATGCATGCTTAAGCGCACAAAGTTTGGGAGGCAGAGGGTAATCAATTCATCAGCCCCGTGAAATGCCAGGCTAGGAATACAGTCACCTGGAAAGGACTCCTGAGAATACTTAGCAGAGAAGATCTGATTTTACACAAGTCCATCAAAGGATTTGGCAATTTTAACATGTCTGGTCTACCACAGCAAGAAAATTAAGAAGATACCCCCAAAAAAGACAAAAGAGGCAACACAATTTTTAAAAATTTAAAAAATTAAAAAGAGAGTTGGTAAGAAGCTAGGACCAACCTACTCTTACTGCAGCCTTTCAATATTTAAAGGAGGCTTGTAAGAAAGAAGTAGAAAGACTTTTTACCAGGGTCTGCGGTGACAGGACAAGGGTCAATGGCTTTAAAGGGAAAGAGGGTAGATTTAGATTGGGTAGAAGAATAATTTCTTTACAGTGAGGGTGGTGAGACACTGGACCAGGTTCCCCAGGAAGTTGTGAACGTCCCTTCCCTGGAGGTATTCAAGGTCAGGTTGGATGGGGCTTTCAGCAACCTGGTCTGGTGCAAGATGCCTCTGGGCCAGGCAGGGAGGCTGGGACCAGATGATCTTTAAAAGTGCTTTCCAGCCTAAACCCTTCTGTGATTCTGTACCCTACAGCCCATTCACTGAAATACTCAAAACACAGTGAAACATGATGACTTTTTGCCATCCTTCTGTAAACAAGAGTAAATCTTTATGATAAATCTCTCCTGTAGAGCCTGCAGCAAACGCTTGCATGAACTTTCCATAATTTCAAGGATACTGTAGGCCAAGATCTGATACATCCTATTATTTGTTTTTTGACCTTCAAGCAGCAGAAAATAAAGATATTCCTTCAGGATCCACAGTATGTCACAGGTGCTTTGTAACAGCCACTTCTAGGCTATTGCATGTTCCACTCCAGGTTTCATACTGTTTTAAAGATTAAGTATTCTGTTATACCCTCTCTGACCCCCACCCAATTATTTATAGGATGTCTCTTCTACCTTTTCTCCCTGGCCCTAAAAAGACCAGCTAAGATCAAGACAATTCTTCAGGGTTATTTTAGTCAGTGACTGTCTTACTGCACTAACACTGAAGTTACCACTCCTCATAGTCCTTTACTATCTGTCACACAGAAGCATTAAAATCTCAAGCTCCAAGTAAAACATGCTGAGAAGTATTTTCATTATGTCCATCTGAGCAACAAGTACTGCCTCATTTCAATCAGATGTAAACTGCTGCTGCAGCTAATGGTTCTTTTGACATGAATATCACTTACTTGGGAGATTAGACAGAAAAACAAGAATTCAATTGATATCTTATAAAACATACGCTTACAATTCAACCTTGCCATTCTGTTTCCATAATTAGCAAACTGGTTACTAAAGACACATGGGAATAATGCTGCATCCTGGTGAAGTGTAATACAGATCATGCCTTATTTGTATGTAACTTCTTTAACTCCTAGAAACGGAACCTGCTGCAGTACTAACACCGATGGATTTTCACAACTGGGCAATGAAAGCCAGAAAGAGCAAAGGTCCACAAGTAGCCACTTGCCTCGATGGCGGGGAAACACTCTGTGCACGCCACACACCCGCAGTGTTGGACTATGATCCTAGGCCAGCGGTGCAATAAAAAGCAAGAAATTTAATTCGACGTCTACATTCCAGGAGAGAAGCAGCTTTCTGGTTGGAACACTCCACAGACACAAGAGAAGACAAGGTTATAAACTGCTGATGGGAAAACGGGAAACATAACCCCTTATCTTCAAAAAGGAAGAACAGGAAAACCCAGGGAAGTATGGGCCGATCAGCCTTACCTCAGTGCCCAGCAAGATAATGGGGCAGATCCTCCTGGAATCTCTACTAAGGCACGTGGAAAATAAGGAGGCAACTGGTGACAGCCAGTATGGCTTCACCAAGGGCAAGTCATGTCTGACAAACTTGGTAGCCTTTTACAATACTGCCATAGCACTGGGAGACAAGGGCAGAGCAAGAGATGTCACCTACGTGGATTTACGCAAAAGTGTTCAGGACTGTCCCACACGGCATCCTGGTCTCAAAATTGCCAAGTCATGAATTTGACAGACAGACCATTCAGTGGGTAAGGAACTAGCTGGATGGTCACACCAGTATCACACCTTCCAGTACCTGAAGAGGGCTACAAGAGAGATGGGGAGAGAAGTGGAACAATAGGACAAGGGGTAACAGTTTTAAATTCAAATAGAGGAGATTTAGATGAGATCTCGGGAAGAAATCCTTTGGTGTGAGGGTGGTGAGACCCTGGAACAGGTTGCCCAGAGAAGCCGTGGATGTCCCATGCCTGGAGCGGTTCAAGGCCAGGCTGGAAGGGGCTTTGAGCAACCTGGTCTCGTGGGTGTCCCTGCCCAGTGCAGGGGGTTGGAACTACATGATCTTTAAGGTCCCTTCCAATCCCTGATATTCTGTAATTTTGTGTAAGCCTGTGGTCACTGGCTGCCCAGCGGATGTGGAGTTTCTCCCTGTATGACAAAGGAAATACTTAACTTTCTTCTCTAATTAAGCATCTCCTAGTCTTTATGGGCATCTACAAATACTACCTTTTCCCAGAATCTTTTAAACTCAAGGTGTTCCTCATTTGCACTGTACTCATTTTTCCTCCCCTTCCCCTGCAGTAACCCTCTGTACATAATTCAGGATGTGGCCATTAAAAGCAGTGACATGAGAAAGAACTTAGCTTGTGTTTTTATTTTCTCATGCACTCCACTCACTACACAGAATTATTCCTTATAAGAAATAAATTCCACCACATTTGGCAATGTTGCCTCACTATCTCTTGGCTGGCTTCCAATTTAAATTTTGCGATTAAAGACATTAATATGGAATGATAGCATCACGTCACTGGTTTCCTACCCTCAATTGACTTTTTCCAGTTAGTTACTGATTAACACAGCTGGGAAATGGAGCAATGGATTAATAATGCTATAAACTACTACTCATTTTTATCAGATCTATTCACGTGCAGAAAAACAGAAAGGTAATTATTAATATATTACCTCAGGAGGAGTAAAGTTTCCCTGTGGAGGAATCATAGAATTGTTCAGGTTGGAAGGGACCTTTAAGATCATCCAGTCCAACCATCAACCTAACTCTGATAAAAACCCACCACTAAACCATGTCTCTAAACACTATGGCAACCTGCCTTTTCAATCCCTCCAGGGATGGTGCCCCAACCCCTTCCCTTTGCAGCCCATTCCAAGGCTTAATAATCCTTTCCCCGTAAAAATTGTTCCTGATACCCAACCTGAACCTCCCTTGGTGCAACTTGTGGCCATTTCCTCTTTGTCCCTATGAAAACTATGAAAGAGTCGCTTTCATAAATATGATATCATATTTAAAGTACTATGCAGTTAAATGATGAAGCTACGGCCTTACACCTATAGAGAGAGGAGGGATAAAACAAGGCCTTGTTACTCAGCACAGTTGTTACTACACCCAAAGGCACAGTGAGAACATGAAATTCTATTTCATATGAAAAGCCTAAGTGTAGTTTTCAAAATTATTTTTGGGGTACCCCTGCAGAAAACCTCTTCCAGGCAAACAATTCTGGAAGGTCAAATCTGGTCCACAGTAGTTCCACTGCATCTCTTTACCCAATGTCCCGACTGCTCAACTTCTAAAGGGCAAGAGCTTAGGAAGTCTACTGTTTCTCTGTGCTCGGGCAACGTCCAACTACCATGAGCAACCATGCTCCCAAGAACCACGGATTGCTACAGATGATTTAAAACCTCAACATGAAGTCCTAACCTTTACATCAGTGAGCTCTCATCTCCTGCTACTGGCAGGACTATGTCTAAGTCAGTCCCGGACCGACCGTCACCCTGCTTTCTCGCCCCAACTTGCTGGTGACCCGCTCCATGGACAGGACCACCTGCCCAAGTTGCAACATCCAGCTCTGGATCAGAGAACCCAGACTTCATTATATCATCAGGACCAGCAATATTTAAATGAAAAAAATTAATTAAGTCAGACCTGCGGTTTCCAGCTGATAAATACACAACTTGATGCAGCAGTGTGACAGCATTCAGCGCCATCCTGGCTTTCACCCCCACGTTCAAGCACCGCAATTAAAACAGTGTCTAACAAATCTGTCGTTTCTGCCCATGCCAACAGTCAAAAGGATGTAATATTTCTAAACACTTTAGAACAACAGCCTTGGAAGTCACTGGGGTGGGGGAGACACAGCATGACACACCTCATACGCAAGAAAACACATTGCGTTGGAAAACTGGGTTTGTTTCTACTGATGGACTAATAATAAATGGTGTTTCTTTCAGATAACCCATCTGAGGAAAATGCTGTGGATGCCAAATGAGGCCTATAAGAAAATCTGAAAGCCAACCCCGCTTTTATGTAAAAAACATGAATAAGACCCACCAGATTTACAGCACCTCAAGCCCTCTGCTAGAGCGACTACCTCATTTTTACGACCTATACAGAACACAACTTTCGGCTTCACAGCTCCAAGGCCTATGCATCACCTGTTGTTCTCCCACAACCACCTATTTCTCAACTACAGATTTCAAGATAGCTTATTTCAATAATTACAGATAGAATTTGAAGTTGTCAGCTTCTTGGCACCGTAAGAACTTACAGGTCCAGAGCAAGGTTTGCCAGCTGACCCAAGAGCCCAGAAAGCACTTTTTGAAGACCCAGTGGGAGGCACAGGCCCCAGGACTTAGTCATCTCCAAGTCAATTTTCCTTTGTCTAATTTCAAACATGTGGAGAGCACTCTTCTCAGGCCTAATAGCCTGAGCTAAGGTGCCCAGATTTAGTCATACTGAAAAAACACGGTAGGGACAAAAAGCAAGTTTCATTCATAATCTATGCTGGAATGAATGCCATTAAAAATAAGTTCAAAGACCTTTAGTGTTAGAAGGTCCTTAAAGTTTACGAGCATGTATTAAAAAAAAAAATAAAAATAGCAGAATTTCTCCTCTGTGCACTGGCTCAAATCCATTTTCTCAAACTCTAAATTCCTCTTGTCAAACTCTTTCCTCTCTATTTTTCCAGCTTTAGTCCCCTAACTTACCCTACCCTGCTTCTCCTGTTGCTGTATTACAGCAAGTCTGACCCAAAAATTCAACAGATGCTCCTGTATTCAGCAAACAGCAACACTCGATAAGGCTCCCAACCAGTTTTACTCCCTCACAGCCTCTGCTACTTCCACACTGAGCCAAGGCAACTATTAAGGTTATTTACCCAAGATATGCAATACTGACTGAACCAACGCCGTACGACACACACAGAAAATATTTTCAAAAAATATAAACCAAAAGCACATTAAACACCACCTTTGTTCCAATACAAGCTGTTTGCTTTTCTTACACTATTTTTAAAACAACTTAAGATAATGGATGCTGGCTTATACTCCAGCTCGTACAAGTTTTAAAACTGCTATGGTGGAAGTGACCCTGAAGCATCACCGTATCAAAATATTTGGCAAGTGTTTGCCTTACAATAAGCATCCAAAGACACTGTTTTCATTGTTAGGCTTGATACAAAACATACCAAAAAATAAACTACCTCCCCCCCACCATAAGCAAAAAGTCAATTTATTATACCTATATCCTCTCTTACCAAACACGGCCAGTTTCACAGACACGACACTGCAAATGATCCAGCCCACAAACCAGCCTTAATATTCTTCTTGAGGTCCTGCAAACACACACCTTTTGAAAAGACATGTAAATGCAAAGTACAGGGCTGAGTACAATATAACTCCCTCCAGTGCTAGTTAGCCTGTAAAATACCATCTACGAGATTAACCCAATATAAGCACTGGGGCAGGGTGGGGAGACATTTAACATTTCCCTTTGCTTTCATCTTTGACTTCTTAGCCTTTGGAAGATGTTTCTTAGAAAAAAAAATTCCAGGTTAAAAACATCTCTTGAACCTAAAGGATGCAACCTCCATTCTGGCACAAATGGGTTTTGATGGAGTGGAAAGAGAGAAGAGAAATAATTTTATTTTGTCCCTATAATGACTTGCACTCACCATTTATGATAGCAAAGACACTTTTAAATCCAGGTACCTGCAAATTAATTATTTTGTGTTCACTTGACTTCAGCTGAGGTCACCATTATGAGCTCAAAACTACAATGTAATATAGCTTATTTGAGCTCTGGTCCTGCACACAAGATTTTAAAGCATGGACATTTCTGTCCAGAAGTATTTCAGGTCACTAAATACACAGCCTATACACTAGGCAGGCATGTAAAGTGACTAATCCTTAAAGCAAGAGTAGGGGCAAGCATAATATCCTTAGCACTTTACATGCTACAAATGTGTAATTAATCAACATTTGGAGAGTCTCTCTCCAGTACTGCGTTCCAGCAAAATGAAAACACAATTACTGTAGCAAGTGGTTATTCCAGAAATCATATCAGTAGCACACGAGAAATATTAGAATCTTTTTTCCTCTTTCAGTATCAAAGATATTTAAGAGACAAATTATGCAAATTACAATGTTCAGTTCCTCTGTATTATTACAAAATATTGAACTACATGCAGTGTGAAAAGCTTTAGCTCATCTTATTTTTAAGAGAGTTAAATTCAGTTCATCTCATTGTGAGAAAAAGGCAAACGTACATATGCATACACTCCTCCCCTCCAAGAGTTGTCTTTGGGTGGTAAAAGCATCCAGCACAGAATTAAAACAAACAAAAAACAAGAAAATAGTTTAGAGCAGAAGCAAGTATGCTTAATTTACCAACAGTTTAATACTAAGTTGTGTAAATTTGGTGTAAAGTGTTTGAGTAGCTGCTACTTTACCTCCCTGAAAACGCCTTTATACAAGGGTTTGGTGTTACTCTCCCATCCCCTCCTGTGCGTGTTACAGATCTGGTCGATAGTATCTATGGTGCTGTATGAATACACCCCTGTATTACTTCATGTGCCAGTGACACAGCTGCCAGCTGAAAAAACAACCACAAACCACCAAAAGCCTGCATGTATTCTTCACAGCTAGAAAGACACCTGAATTCACCTTTATTTTAAAGAAAATAGATGGAAGTAACTTGGAGTTGCAACCTTTGCACCTTTCTTATTTACTTAAATTATGCACAATCATGTTCGCTAAAAGCCTTTTTAACCAACATGGGTTTAATTTGGATGCCTGATAACAAGGACTTGTCCGAAACACAAATGACTGCTCCTCAGAAGAGCACTAAGCGAGTTCAAGCATGCCACTTTTTCACTTCTCTTTGCCTGTTCTTTCATTAGTTCTTTAACATTCTTCCTTTACTTCTTGATTGCAGCTTTCCCCTTGCCTTCCTCGAGCAAACAACTCCTGCAACTTTTGACAGAGATCTCTCTACAGCAATGCAACAGCTACCACAAAACAAAACCCCCCGATACAGCTACCACCTAACAGAGGCCAGGGCTGGAGAGACAAGGTTTGCTGATGCATCTCCACCACAAACTCGCCCTCCTGCAGTGGCAGCTGAAGGCAACTTTGGTCAATGTTAACAATCTGACCAACAAGAAAAGTTTCATGGCAGTCTTCACCACACCAACATCAACTTTGCAAATAATGTAATGCCCCATTTCCTTAATGCTACTATACAGGTAGAACTTTTGAGGCGGTGTTTGGTCATCTTTAAGGGAGTTATCCTGGGTTGCATGAAAAGAGTGGTCAGCAGATCAAAGGAGGTGAATCTGTCCCTCTTCTCTAGTGAGACCCCCACCTGGAATACTGTGCCCAGCTCTGGGGCCCTCAGCATAGGAAAGACACAGTCCTGTTGGAAAGGTCCAGAGGAGGGCCGCAAAAAATTATCAGGGGATAGAGCACCTCTCCTATGACAACACCCTGAGAGAGTTGGGGTTGTTCAGCCTGGAGAAGAGAAGGCACCCGGGAGACCTTATAGTGGCCCTTCTGTACTTAAATGGGGCTTAAAAGAAAGATGGGAAAAAACAGGGCCTGTTGCAATAGAACACAGAGCAATTCTTTTAAACTGCAAGAGGGTAGAGTTAGACTAGATATAAGGAAGAATTTTTTCTATGATAAGGGTGGTAAAGCACTGGAACAGATTGCCCAGAGAGGTGGTAGATGCCCCATACCTGGAAACATTCTAGGTCAGGTTGGACAGGACTCTGAGCAACCTCATCTAGTTGAAGATGACCTTTAAAGGTCCCTTCCAGCCCAAACTATTTTATGAATTCACTTTTTTGCCATCCAAGTAAGCCTTCTGTACAAAGTTTGTAGACTACTCCTACGGTGAAATATCCTTGCTAACCTGAGGTCTCAGGCCTTCCTGTTCTACAAACAGGATGCAGACACTAGAGCGTTTTTTAACAGAGATGGCAGTAGTGAGTGTCACAGATTCTTAAAATACTTATTATGCTCAGCTCCTACACCTTGGAAAAAGGATGGCTACAGCCTAGGAAAAGAACAACACTGTGCAGAGAGAGTCAAGTCAAGATATGAGTGCACTAAAGAGGAGAAAGAAAGGTTTACACAAGACAAAGGCCCTTGAGTACTCCCACTCTCTCTCTCGCTTAAATCATATATAGATACAACCTGCATTAAAAAAAACCCAACCGAACAAAAAACACAGACCCACAAAAAAATCAACCAACCAAACACACACACCCCCAACAACAACAAAAAACAAATACACATAAGTCTTGAAGGGTAACATGCATAAAGATGCATTTCTTGAATCAGCCAGGAAGATGGAGAAAAGAAAAATGAGGGAGAACAAGTTAAAATGCTAGATACCTAATGTGCCAAGCAGAAGACAAAAATACACCTTGCTTTCTCAGGATACAGGAAAAAAAGAAGGTGGCAGAGAGGAGTCATATCAAATACAATTAGAACACACACAGAAGACTCTGGAAACGCTGAAACACCTTTGGCCAGTTTAGAGACCTTAATGATTCTACAACAATTCTTAACTAACTGCTTTTCTCGAAGTTCTTACCAGGCATCAAAATTTCAACTAAATCCAACTTAATAGGCTAAACCACCATGATCCTACTATTCTCCACCAAGAAAATCTAGATATGGTCTTACAGTTCACTTCAGACACAGCAGGATCTCCTCCAGATCCCGCAGGGCAAGCCTCTGAACCCCAACACATATCCCTCTCCATTATAACAGCATCAAGCACACCACAACACCCACTTTCATACTGACCCCTTAGACACAAACAGGAATTTTCACCGTCCTGTAATCCTGTCAGCATACAATGTTTTCTCATGCTCTTGGAAGGCGATGATTCTTAGGAGTAACTTGAAGAAGTACAAATGTTAACAAGCATAGAACAGTTCTAGCTGGATTCTCTTCCCAAGAGCTTGCTAATTTTACAGCACCTTCCATCATTACTCAACTGATCAAGGCAATGCAGTCTGTCACTTTGATTCATAAATAAAGATTAGGGTCACACTGGTTATTCTTGCAAACAGTCTGGCATTTCCAGATGTTCAAATACCCCAGAAAAGCACTGCTGAAATACTGAAGAGCTTACCCCTATATCCACCTTCACGCTCACGCTTCATTCAAAAGCGATGAGGATTCCAACTGTCATACAGTTAAAACAGTCGACAAACCAGGGACAGTTGCAGAAACTTGCATTCGCTTCCAGCGTGTGAAAAAATCACTGCCCTGTAAAAGCTGTCCCCTCTCTCAGCTGCCCCTCATGGTTAGCAATGAATAGTACACCTCACACGTATTTCATTCCAGAGGCTGAAATATTAAGGTGCATTCACTTCCACAGCCGGTAAGAGAAAGAATGAGAACTTTCTCATTAAAGCCTAGAAAGGGATTCATACGTTATTTGCCTGATTCAGCTGTGAAATCTGAACTGCAGCTGCCCTAACTCACAGAATCTATACCCCACAGAGGTAGTTCTGCAGCATTTCAGCATCGTTTTCAGAAATTTTTGGACCGGCTTTGACCTCTAACGACTGCAAGAGGCAATGCTTGGTACAGACGACAAAAACTTTAATTCTGTAAAAGTTAAAACTGATGCACCGCCCTAACAGCCACACTTAATCCTGCTTCTTGTTGATTTAGCTTGCACCATTAAGTTTGAAAGGTAAGCTTGCATTAGAACCTAACAAATTCCATTTAATAATTTATTTTAACATACACATTTTGATTTAATACTATTCCTATCAGTGATGGCACTCTGGGAAAGGTACAAAAGGCAGAGGCAACAAAACTTTTCCAAAGTTATCTCTGAAAATAGTAAGAGAGAGACTGTCCTCTTAAGAAAATGCAGAGTTTTTTTCAAAGCGCTTTTAATTCTACAGTGAAAAGTTTCTTCTTTGGCTACACAGAAGCAAGCAAATGTTTCCCCATTACATTATTACCATGAAAAGCCAGATGGAAAGATTAACAGCTACCAAAACAAGAATGTTGCTATGATTCTATGATTCTATTTCCTATAACCCTCTTTTTTCCCCCCTGAATTCAGTCCTCCAAGCTTTAGATAAAGCTTCCAGATGAGTCTGCACCACTCTGAGATGAGAGGAGCTTGCAAATTTACATATGAAATTGATTCAATTACAGAGCAAAACAGGGTGAACTAAGGTCACACTAGCAGCCTTACTTCTGAACTATAATTCACATTAAGATATTGTCCAACCTTTAACACAGAGCAACAAAAAGCCAAGTTACATCAGATGCAAATTAAAACTGCAAACAAGAAGTTCCTGAGTTCAGCTATGGCTGATTTCATTGCCAATAACACAAATTCTTGTAGTTCCCTGACTTCTGCTCAAAAAATTACCTTTTGTCATCATGGTATATTGATGAATTGAATTCATCTGGGTCCCAGTAGGAAAACCAACAGTATCTCCATGAAAACGGGAGAGGAGAAGCATGTCCATGTCTTCAAATGATCAGCACATCATTTCATACAGATCAGATCATCACTGCAAAAATTTCCAGTCATCATGCTCCTCGTCTTCCTATGTGTGAATGAAAAGTTTCCTTCACTCCTTCACAGCAAGACTGAGACATACAAAATTAACTAGAGCAAATCTAATGAAACCTCAAAACAAGAAGTATTTTATATCACCTTTGAATTTACAGAAAAATAGAAGTCAAGAGTATTAAACTGATACTTGAATCTCCTGCATTAACTACAAAGTCCTCTGAGAAAATGTATTTGATCCTGTATTCTTAGCACTGTTGCCAAGCAATGTCTCATACCTGCTAGACCAAGTTACAGCAGTGAAACCTTCTGAGTCCAAACCCAGAATAATCAAAAGGGGAAGGAAAGGAGATGACATTAATTTTTCTTGAGTTCTTGGAAACCCATCACATCAAAATTACATTGTTTATTCAAGAATCACAGAACCATAGAACTATTTGGGCTGGATGGAACCATTAAAGATTATCTAGTACAACCCTTCTGCCATGGCCAGGGGACATCCTTCACTATACCAGGTTGCTCAAAGCCCCATCCAACCTGGCCTTGAACACTTCCAATAATGAGATATACACAGCTTCTCTGGGTAACCTGGTCCAGCATCTTACCACCTTTAGCATAAAGAATTTCTTCTGTATGTCCAATCTAAACCTACCCTCATTCAGTTTAAAACCATTGCCCCCTGTTCTGTCACTGCAGACCTTGGTAAAAAGTCTCACAATAGAAGAAAGATGGGGAAAGGCCTCCATAAGGCCTCCCTGAAGCCTTCTCTGCTCCAGGCTGAACAAGCCCAACTCTATCAACCTTCCTTCACAGCAGAAGCGTTCCAGACCCTTGACGGTTTTTGTTGCCCTCCTCTGGACCCTCTCTATAAGGTCCACGTCTGTCTTGTGCTAGGGACACCACAGGTGGGTGCAGTGCTCCAGGGGAGGTCTCACGAAAGCAGAATAGAGGGTGAGAATCACCTCCCTTGACCTGCTGGTCATGCTTCTTTTTATAAGTCCATGATACAGAGAAGGTAGGACAATCTTGAGGATAAAGTAAAAGAGAACCCAGCTCCAGCAAAAATTTACATGTGACTCTACACCAGTTTCCTGATGGAAAAAACAGAATTAATATTTTCCTATTTTCACAGCAGACTCCGTTAATTTTTTCAGGGTTCATAGATGAAGAGGGATGTGGAAAATGTGACATTAAATAAAGTGGAATGTAATAAATGTTTGGCTTATTTAAAAAAATACATTTGATTTTGACCTGTATCATTTATAAGATGAGGTAAGGTGGTAACATAATGCAGTTACTGCTGTGGCATCAGAGGTTCTGTGGGTAAAAAGGAAACTGTCAGAAAATTACCCACTGGGACATGCACTATTAGCTAAAACAGTTCTTTTCCCAACAGCTGTATGGCAACCATTCCCTGCTTAAACCTCACGTGACCACTCATGCTGGATAACACAACAAATGTTTAAATATAAGACTATTCGACCTCTGTAGTTCTGGTAAAGGCACCACAGCAGGGCACAGCAGCTCAGGACAATGTTATTAGGAAGTCATTCAGTCGTGTCAGTAATGGGTCTGAACTGCATTGCTGTAGAACCATTCAACAGTCAATCTGTAGATGTTCTTCCACTGATAAACCCACAGCTTTTATAATAAAATAGCAAGTTACTTATATAGACAAGCTCAATGGCTTTCTATAATTTTCCAATCATTGCATTTTCTTGCCATTTCCTTACTGGAAATTTACCTTTAACAAGTAAGGGAAACTCAATGGTGCCTCCCTAAACATTTTTTTTTAAATTGTAGTTTAAGTTTGTACCCCATACAGGTTACAACTTTTACCTAGGCCTGCAAATGTTGGTTCCAACAACCATTTCTTTACATGAAGATTATCTTTAAAAAATACAGCAATTAAAAAGTTGGTTTGAGTTTACACTTGCCAAAAAACGTTGGCACCTAAGTAGTCAGTTTAAAGCAAGTTCATGCTTTCCTAAAGCACATGCAGAACTTCCAAGAACCTTTCCACACTCTTCCTTCTCCCAGCTCTGTGCAGCAGGAAAATTGTTTCGACCTGAAGGCTGCAGGGACTGCCCATGGACATCCTCCCAGCACACCCACCCAAGTGTGACACCTACTGTTTTCCTCCTGATGCAGGCAGAGAGACCCTTTTGGATAGCATGGAAGCCGCAAGGGCATGGCTGTGCTGTTGAGCAGCAGCACTGATTCAGACACCTTACACTTTAATCTCGTTCTGCCCTCCTGGTGGAAGAGTGTGGCACATCCGTATCCACCAGTAGCACACTGACAACCTCTTTTGAGGAACAATCACTTCATGTTCACGACACCTATTTTTGATGTTGAGAGTGGTATAAATGCAAGTGGGGCGTCTTCAAAGCTGTTTCATCAACTAGGAACAACCAAACAACAAAAAAAACCAAACCCCAAACTTCAACGTCAAGAGAGAAGATGCCAGGTGTACCCAGTTCACCCAACCCCTGACACCCAGGATGTGACTCATCATTAAGCTGGGCCCTACTGAAATTGTGACTACACAAAACTAGGCACTACTTGAGAAACTCAACAGATGAAAAGCAGTACTCTGAGATCTTACTGTATAAATTGTAGGAAAACATTTTTTAAGCTGAGTATCTGAGATAACTTTCTCAAAGGACTCTGTATTGATTTCATAACAGTACAGCTAAAATGTAAAACCTTATGCCAACACTAAGGATAAGCTAAATTCAAAAAAGCCACCCGCAAATCAGTATCTAAATAAGAGTGTGCATCAATTTAGCTTAAATTATTTAAAGCAACACATTTTTCTCATGCCGACGCTCCAAGTTAACAGGCCCAAGTTATAAGACAGGTTCAAACCAGTGCAAAAGGACTAGGGTGGGAGAAAAATAATGTAGTTAAAGCAGTAGAACTGTTTTGTCAGCCGAGGAGTGGGGTGTGAATGTGTAATTCAGTTGTCTAAACTAAGAAACTGGAAGTTTTCTATGTGTTCCCTGGCTAGGCAACGTAAGAAGTTTCTTCCAGAGAAGCAATTCAGATCAGAAGCCTAGTTAGTTCAGTTACTCCGAGCTGCTGTTGAGTTACTAGCATCTGCAGATACTCAGCTGAGAAAATAAGCTGTTAACAGTGGGCATCAAACCCAGATTCTAGACTTAGGTGTATGAGGTACTCCTGAGATCAAATGCCTTCCCCACACCTCCAGGGGACAACTGTGTTTCAATGGCACCTCAAAAGCATGGGGATGATATGACTATGAAATGTAACCAATTTTAAGAACCAAAGCAACTAAGACAGGTGCAAAGTGAGAAGTTGGACAATAAATACTGAGAAATGAGAGAAGTCACAAAGTGGGGGCAAAGACTTCTTTCTGGTAGAGTTACCAGCAGACACACAGAGTATCAATGCAACGTGGACACCAACACACAGCACTGCAGCAGTTCACTCCTGCAATGCTCTGGAGTATGTTTGGGAGTAAAAACTATGCACTATGAAGTATTTTTACTACTCTAAAGAGAAAACTCCAAACACACTCTATATCGACTAGGTAGCAATTCACAAGATGGTATTACAAACAATATTTGGCCTAATTTAAGCTACATGGCCACTAGGTATTTCTAGTCCTCCCAGACTATTCCTCCTAGTCCTGCCAAAAGGATTTCCAAGACAGACTTTTCTAGCAAGAGGGTATGCATGCGCATTAGGGAGAGGTATATGATTATATATGAACACATATACTGGGGGAGGTTGTTGAGGAAGTCAGTAACAGAAGAAACGAAAACAAAAAGGTGAAACAAGTAATCTGTGTCCTCTTGGTGCTGTCTGACAAATATACAGATAACCTAGGGTTAAATTCCTTTCTCCTCAAAGGAACAGCTGGAGGATTTAAACACAAAGTGGGGGAGACAGCGTGTGAGTCTACAAAGAAAAGGAGTATGTGGCAAGAGTATTAAGTGAGATCACAAGGAAGGTTTTAATGACAGGAAAATAAGATCAGAAGGGAAAAAAAACATGGTGAAGGAAACAGTTAGTGGGAGGGAGAAAACTGAAAGGGTAAAGGTAATAGAGGGATAATTATGGTGATGGAATATAAATTGAGTTGGAAATAAGAAGGATGGGAAAAGGATCCCAGTAAGGACACTGTTAGCTTTCAGTGGCAAAGTTCCTGGGAAACAAACAAGGTGATTATTTGCAATGACAAAAAACTACAGGAGTAGTCACCTGCATGGAGGCAATAAATGCACAGAGACAAAAGGTTCCAGGGGGCACCTTCTCTGGTAAGGCCACAACAGTAGGTGGCAACAAGGGGAAGCCTGGTTCACAGTCCTTGACAGTGAGAGAAACCTGGAGAAGGTGACAAGGAGGAGCTGCGGGGAACATCCCTCAGCAGCCACCACCGTACTGGGATCACACGGAAAATGGCTAGGTAGAACCAAACAGCTCCTGGACAAACCTGGGGTGTCACTGGGGCTGTGGGGATGGCTGGGATACAAGAAGGTGAAAGGAGGCAACACAGAGGACAAGGAGAACAGAAGGCAGGTGAACACGCAAAACCAGTGCCCAGTGAAGTTACGGACAAAAGCTCATGGGGAGAAGAGAGTAGAGGCCTGGAACAAGCAGGGCCCGGGTCGGCTGAGGTGGACAGTCTTAGGGCCGGGGAGGAAGAGCCGGGCCGCGGGAGGACAGGCCCGAGGGGACAGGGTTGAAGAGCCCACGGGGCGGGAGGGAAGGGCAGGGGCAAGCCACCGTGGCGGCCCCGGCCATGTGGTGGCCGCGGTCACGGGGAAGGGCAGGGAGGCGGAAAGGAAGGCCGGCCCGGCGAGGCAGGCAGAGGGGGCGCGGGCAGAAGTGGCGGGGCCGGGGCAGCCGGCGGGACGGGCTCTCGCCCCA
>VZTM01034998.1:0-26288 GCA_013400555.1 Jacana jacana | reverse complement strand
TCCCCGCGGCCGACGGTGCGGGGTGGCCCCGTGGTCCGCGGGGAGCGGAGGTTTCCGGCTGCCCGAGCTGAGGGAAGTGGCCCACTCCCTCCCCGACCCCTGAAGGCGTGCGAGGGGTCCTGTGGACAGAGGGGGTGCGGGGCGGCGGCGCGGCCATGGCGCCTTTTAGGCCGCTCCTTTCCTCATACCCCTAAGAGAAGAGCTCAGGGGGTTGGGGCCTGGCCCAGCCGCGGTGGGGCTAATGAGGGTCCTGGTCACCGGCTCCCGGCAAGCGTTAGCGGGGCTGGGGTGACTCGGCCCCTTCGTGGAGCATGAGTTCGGCGGTGGCGGGCCGACCACCATCTCCTCAGCCCACAGGCCCTTAATCTGAGGGGGCAGACAGACCCCTGAGGGGGGTCATCGCTACGACCTCCTTCCAGCCACCCCCAGACATTTCCTCCCAAAGTTCTGGAGTGTCAGGGTGAGTCAGGTGTGCTAAGACTTTCTCCGTCCATAACCACTTTTGTATTTAGGAGAAACGTGGGCTTCTACCATGTCCTGCGGTGCTACCCAGCTACATCGTACCCAGCCTTGGAGCCCTTGGGCGGATGGTACTGCTGTGCATTAACAGCTCGTCCTGGTCCAACTGAGTGTTCAACCAAACTGCAAGACTGAACCATTGGCATCAAGAGTCATCACCTCAAGGGTAACGCTACATCGAGACTTTTGGTGGTGGTGGTGGTGATTCAAGCGGCCCTGTCATATGGGTGCACGTAGTTCCGATATTTCTGTGGTCACGAATTTCAGGTTAATAAGAAAACTTGGAAAATGACACCGCGGGGAGAAGAGCGAGGTAGAAATGGAAAGAAAGTTTTATTATTTAGCTGGTAACTGGTTGGAAGATGCGTGAAGGCATTTGATAATTAGGGATAAGTAGTTACATTAATGTTTTTTGCAATCTGTGAACAAATTTAAGCACAAATACCTAGTCTATGTAACTTTTATGTTGATAAAATACTCTCCCCCCCCCAGCATTTCTGCATCATTCATATGTGGATTGCAAGTCCACGAGTTGAGGCAGTTAATTTTTCCATCTCACAGTATGAAACAGATGATACAAATTCATACTAAAATTAAGAAATTGAGACAGGTTTTAGAAAAGTCACATTTTGGCTTTAGACCTGTGTTTTTTCTTCCTGAGGAGAGTGGTATTACTTTGCTGGAGCTGTGCTGCAAAGGAGGAGAATGAGGTTTGCATATCCTTGGTATTGTGCTGTGTCAAGGTTCTCTGTACAAACCATGCTGATTTTACCTACCAAGATGAATTTGGATCCAAATTTTACCAGAAGACACTTAAAGCAACTCAAACGAGGTCATAAAAATTTCTTATCCTTCACATCAGTGTGGGGATTTCAACCCAGTAAACACAGAAGCTTCATGGGAAAGGGAGGAGAAACAGCGGAGCAATAGGAAGAAACAAGATTTCTTTGCTCTGCAAAATGCTTTACTTGCATCCTGGTTCCACCCACTGTACACCACTTCTGAAAACTGGCCTTCTCAAAGCTAATGGCCCTTAGTCAGCTAGGTCATTAAAAAATTATTCCCCTGTATAATAATGCCTTATTCTAGCACAGCCTGCTGGAGTGGACACAAGCAAAGTCGTTGACACAGCTCTAACGAAACTGCTGGCTCAGCACCCAAGAAGCACTGTCTGAGGAGCTGGTTTAATGTGTAGCAGGGACACTGTCTCAGTCAGCTGGGTGCCATTACAAGGCTGACATTAATTTTTCCCTGTGTAGACATACTTTGCAAATGCCATTCCCAGGCATGACTAAAATTCTGGCTTGCTCCCGTACGTGAGTTGTAGTAAGAGGAGAGCTTGTGTGAGTCATGCTCGGTGCTGCGTCAGCGTGGCCAGTTCTGCGTGGTGTGGCAAAGACTGGGGAGGGTGAGAGCCAACAAATTAGTCTGTGGGAGACAGGAACCAAACCCAAAAAAGGGCAGACTGATCATAAAAAAAATAAGGATTCGTTTTTCTGTCTCGCAAAGTAACTTTTAATGCTGTATTTTACAGCAGTTGCATTTGCACAGAGGTAAAGCCATCGTTTTAAAAATCCTAAAAGAAGGGGATGATAAATCCATGGATATGCAAAGAAAGTGGAAGAGAAATGAAGAAAATATGGGGATAAGGAAGGTCTGAATTAGCATATCCTGCACTGGACAGGGCTTTTTGCTTTTGTTATTAACTGCAGGGCAAGCTTGAGACCTAACAGGAGTGTTGAAGCTTTGTTTCTCTTATTTTGCAGCTGCCTGATAATTTGCAGACACTTTAAAGAGACAAGGCCTGGTTCTCCGATTTTATTTGTGATGGTGGTAGCTTGGTTAGGACTCTGAGAAGGTAGGCCATGAAAAAGCCCTCACTAGATGATTTAAACATGATGAGTAACATGGCTCATTCATGCAACCATTGAAAGAACTCCAGTACCAGGATAAGTGGGGCACAGGGAAAAAAGGGAATTGAATGCCAAAATAAATATTACCAAACTACTCAGAGCAGGATGGCTTATGCGCTTTGAATTGTACAGTGAAATTGATGTACTTCACATAACAGGAGAGACACTTCTCCCCGAGAGATGGAGGCAGCCAAAGTTTCAAGGCCTGACTTCATGAGAGAAATGCGCTGATTTTACTGAGGTGAGTTTTCAGTGCTATTGGGAGGGGCCTGCTGTGAAAGTAACTTGCAGATTTAGCGCTTGTTGCATCAGCAATGAATCAGCACACATGAAGCAAGAAAAATTATCATGACAATGTCGATGGGAGTAGGAAGTTCTGTTGGCAAAGAGGAAAAGCCTGAGTCATTCAAAGACACAGAGGTGCAGTGGCTCCTAGATTATTACTGCTGTCAGGAGGCTGGACAGACGGGGAGGGATGCTTTCCCTGCTAGTTATATCTCTGGTGATTCTCTGAAAACAGTGGTTGTATCAGCCCCTCAGTACAGCCAGGAGGGACATGCTAAGGGTAGATGATAACCAGATTTTTTGCCAACGTTCTTATCAAGTATGAGTTCTGGTGTGCTGCCAGTGTGCCGCTGACTCAGGCTCACAAAACAAACGAAAAAAAACCCTCAACAGACAGGCAATGTTGCAGAAGTGTTTAACCAGACAATGTGACAAATCTGCTTTTTGGGATTTCCTGACTCTAAGGTATGCAAAAGTAGTGAATGTGATCAAATGATGATATCTCATATAAATTACCACCAGTTTGAATGTAAACAAATATTTCTTTGGTTATGATACTGACCCAAAAGGGAAAAAAAAAACCCAAAACACATCACTGTATTAGACTCCAGCTTGTAAATAATAGTTTTGAAGAACTAGATAAAGAAAATTTCTGTATGAGTGTGGTAAATCTGGACGCAGAGTTCTCTGAGACACTGAGATTGTTCACAGAGAATATATGATGAGAGAAGAGATTATAGCAGAAAGGTCACTGCTAGAAATGTGTCTATCCTAGAAGTTAGTGTAAAGACTATGCTACAGACATTCTCAAGAGTATTCATACTTCTTAATCAGTGGTAATGTACTTAGTATTTTGATCTCCTTTCGGTTATGCTCAGTGGGCTCACAAAATGAGAACAACTGCTGAATTTATAGGTGAAGTAGAGCTCTGATTTGTGCTTCTGACTTTTCTTAAAGGTATGAGAATGTGAACTAGTATTATTTTCATCTAGGTTACTCAGTCCAATCCTTCTTATTTATATGTGTGCAACCACTCGGTGAAAGCAATGAAGCGAGACCATTATTTACTTTCTGCCAGGAAAATTCTTCGGATAACTGTGGGGACTAAGAAAACATTAATCTGATTTGTGTTGGGCAATAAGATAATACAGCTGCAGAAATAAGTTATTAATGGATAATTTGGCCTTCAGACTACTTCTAGATGCAGAAAATCGCAGGGTATGTACAGCTTTAACTCACAGTCTTGTGCTTTGAAAGATCTGGGAAAACGGTACTCTGAAGGGAAAGCCTGTAAAACTGAAATGAATTTGTTAAATGGCATCTGTTAAATTTGAAAGAAGTTATCAGGATATACTAGCTAGGTAGGGAAGGAGGAGATATAGCAAGGTGAAAAAGTCTCTCGAGCAGTCTTAGCCCTACGCTGATGGCACAGACTATGCTCTGTGTGTGAGCTGGAAATGTGCAACTGGAGCCTTCCCATCACACTTGGCAGTGCTACTGGGGATGGGACTGCATTTCTCCTCCCTACCCTGATAAATCTTCTGGTTAATATGCAAAAAGGCCTGAGGGTGTTTCCTAAACTCAGCTAGATGGTTTGTTTTGTTTTTCCCCAACAGCGTTCCTGATAGAGTTAGGAATTTGATGATGTGAAGGTGGGCCTGCTAGCATCTGCTATTAACCTATAGGTTTTCATCACATTTGATGCCAGCATGTTACAATACTTTCCTTCTTTGTGGAAAAGAACTCCTTGAGCACCAGGGTGGAGGCTGGCACATGCCCAACTGGGAGACCCTGTCAGTGATGTAACTGAAACACTCAAGACACCTGAGTAAAAAACTCCCATAGTCAAAAAAGTAATTTTTGTTCTGCACAGGGGCAGCAGCACCAAGAGCTCTGACTCATGGACATGAATCTGTCGTGAAGAAGAGTGGATATCCAGAAAGCCTGTTTTGCACTTGTTTCCAGCCAGTCATGGTGAGCACAGCACAGCACACTTTCTTTACTGTCCTTTACGCTCAAGAACTGATAAAGGCTCTTCAGAAATTTAAAGAGAGCCAAATCCTTACCAATTCTAAACCCTGACTTACTCTCATATCCATTTTTTGGAGCCTGAAAGCCAAAATTTCACAGGTAATATTTTTACAAGCTGTGGCTATAGCTGAGAGGTTCCCTCAGCTCTGGTGTTTTTTTTCTGTTGGGAAGCAAGCTGTGAATGAATGTGATGGATTCAAACTGAAGCGACCCTATGTATGTTGTGCACCTCTCACACACATGAAAATCTATTCCAAAGCGTAAGTTGGAATGCCTGAGTGAAAATAATGAGGTTCAGCAAAAGGCAATCAGTCAGACTTGTAGGAAGGTTGTGTGATGTATGTTAGGTGCATGCCTGAGGAAAGATTTTTCTTGCTTCAAGTCAGAACAACGTGTTCGAAATTTGTCTTGCAACCTGGTGAAGAGGCACAGAGTTTTCTGATACTCTGCATTTACATGGGTTTTTTTCATCTTTGTGCATGTGTTTTTTTTAAATCTTCATAGCCAGAATACTAGATTCTTAGTCATACATCATTGAGTCTCAATGACAGGTACTGGTTTCCAAATATCTGGGAGGTGCAGAGGCCAACTTTCAGTCTTTCTGTGAATCAAGAGCATGTACCAGAAGATATTTTCTATGCATCTCATACATTCTTGTAAGCTGGATTATCACAATGATACTGTCCTGCCTCCAGGAAGCAACTTAAAACATTTTCCTACTGGTTTTGTCCTTAAAAATATATTTCTAAGCTTTCTTTTGTGTCTGGTTTCATCAAACCATTACCACTAGATGCCAATGAAAAGTGTTCTCTATTCCCTGTGAAACAGGACGGTTTCGCCCCTTACCTAATCAAGCTGGGTTTAGAAGCCTTATTCTCTCTAGGCCCTCTGAGGGTTTTGTATTTGATTCTGTCATTAACTAATTCATAGCAGAATGCTTTGAATTACTTCTTTTTGATTAAATTCTTTTTTTTTTTTAACTCAGGAGATCTGTGTAGGTAAATGTTTTCAAAAATTGCTACAGATCATGGCAGATACAAACTTTCAGAGGGTTTTTTTTGGAGCTGAAATAACTCTCTATGTCCTTCTTTACTTTGTTTTTTGCTCCCCCTTCCCCTCCTAAATCTTCAGTTTGTTTAACACAAGGCATTTCATTTGACCTGAGAGGAAAGTTTATTTATGAGTAGCAGAAACTTAGTTCTGTTTTCTTTTATATCAAAGTGAGAGCATTTTCCTCTTTTTTTTTTTTTTTTCCTTTCTTTTTTAATTTCTCTAAGGGGATCTATAAATCTGCCCCAATTAACAGAATGCTTTTCCCATGTAGCAGTAGGCTTCGGTTGTACTGGCATGAGCCTTGCTGTGCTTTGCAGAACTAGAAGACAGTGGGGAGCTGTTATGCAGTTCAGCTGGGAGGTGGGACCTCCTGCCCATAGGTTCAAATTTGCTAATAGCTTGAGATCACTAAGCTACTGCTCTCCTTTGTTTCAGATAATACATTTGCCAGGGCCAACAAGGATTGTCATGCGTGCTAAGAGGAAGCACTGGTCTGAAGGCTGAGGTAAGGAATACGCAGTGGCTGTAATCCTTATTATTCGTATACATTACCTCACCAGAACCATAAAATATCCTCCTCTGTGTCTTTTAATTTCCATGCCTAATGTCAGATAGAGACTCTGCAAACAAAGTAAAACTGAGCTTAAGTGCTTAATTGGTATCAGTTGCTTCTGTGGTCTTAATGAGTGACATCAAATCTGGCAATTACTTGTCACTTTGACAGTGCAGACTTAAACAAACACTACAGTCACTGCTAGTAATGCCTGCCTGTTCCTGTATGATACTGTAGTGCAGTACTAATGCTTGTGTTTGGTAAAGGTTGCGTGGCTGTATTGAACATCTCTTAGGTTTTGTGGCAAAGCCATTTTCCTGAAACTTTTCAATGTTTCGGTCAAAAATGTTTGTCTGAGCTCATAAGTGATGGTTCCCCATTTTAAGGCTTTGCTTCTGCTTTTAAGATGAGCAGAGTTTTCTACCTAACTCTAGACCCTCTGTTGTTTGAAGTAGTCAGAGGCAGCAGGCTTAGTTTTGCCTTTCCTTCTGGGGGGGGTTAACTTGTTAGAGCTCTTTCTTTGTAGAAGTTTTTACGGACTGAAAGACAGCCTTGGTTATGCTTCTTATTATTACTTTATTTTGAGGACCAGATAACTTGGTCCTAATGAGGCAGAACTGTAAGATGCATTAACACTTAGTAAAAGATGTATTTCAAGATGTAGTTATTTCATTTATCTATTTATTTATTTATTTTCTGCAGTGGTTTGATATTTTGTGATGATGTATGTAGCGGCAGCTCTTCACAGACACATCATATATACTGAAGCAAATCAGTGATTTGCATGAACGTTTTTCATGCTGGAACACTGCTTTTTTGGCTTGCCTCATGAAATTCTTTCTCACAGTCTTTCCACCTGGAAGAAGGAACATGGGAAAGAGAAGTCTCACAGGAGCACGCTTCTGCAGATCACAGCTCAGCTTGTCACACTCAGTAGATGCAAAACAAGAGTTTATCCTCAAGGTTAGGGTCATCAGGGTCAGGTGTTAGGGGATAGGGCTAAGATTTAGAGTTAGGGTTAGGGTTGTTGGTGTTAGCATCTTTAGGGGTAGCTTCATTAATGTCAGGGTCATTATGGTTGGGGTTAGAGTAATAGTGCTAGGGTCGGTGTCATTATGGCTAGGGTTAGGGTCATTCTGACTATGGTTAGGGTTATTAGGGTTATGTTAGGGTCATTAGGGTTATTGTCATTAGAGTTCAGGTTAGTGTTGGTTAGGGTTAGTGTTATGGTTAGGGTAATTATGGTTAGAGTTAGGTTTAGGGGTTAAAGGCTAGGGTTGCGTTAGGGTCATTAAGGTTAGGGTTAGAGTCATTACAGTTAGGGGTAGGGTCATTAGGGTTAGGGTTATGAATTAATCTTAGGTTTATTATGGTTAGAGTCATAAGGGTTAAGGTTAGTGTTCAGGGTTAGGGGTATTAGGTTTAGATTTAGGATTAGGGTCACTTGGGTTTGGGTTAGGGATAGTGTTAAGGGTTAAGTGTTAGGAGTGTGGTTAGGGTCATTAGGGTTAGCATTAGGGTAATTAGATTTAGGGTTAAGGTCATTTTAGTACATTTTAGAGTTAAAGTTATGGGCCAGGTATTAGCCTGAGGGTTAGGCGTGCTTAGGGTCTGCAGGCGCTCTCACTCATGACCTTCCAGACTTCAGACCTTCCAGTGCTCACTTTTATTGGTTTGATCCCTTTCAGATGCTTCACAGGATACATTCTCTTGTAGGAGAATTAATTTATCTGTGAATCAGTATCTTGTTTGGCCACTGTAGACAGAATTCCTGCAAGCAGGGAGGTTTCTAAGAAGAAACATCCTAAGAGATTCATCATAATCTGTTTAAATGCTGACGATCTTGTGATTTTCCTTCAGTGCCATGATACTTCAGAGTTTATTTTCTTGAAGCCTATGGTTTAGGTCTTGCTGTAGTGTTTTTTGGTGAAAGAATGTATGTGCAGGAAATATTTGCATCCCAATTTTTCACCAGCTTGACAGGTAAAAGGAGTGAATGATACCAAAGGGGATGATTTGTAGTAATTCAATGCATTATCTGCATATATCAGTGCACAGCATCGATGTAACACAAATGTTGGCATGAGAGGTGAGAAGAGAGGCAGTTTGCATGGTCAGGAAAGCAGATGATACCTGAAAAACTCTGAAATACAGCCTGTGCCACAGAAATCTCTCCAAGTCCCTGCTTTTGATATTTGTGGTGTGAGTCTATGGGTAACTATGACAATGACAGGAGCTCTAGCAGCTCCTGGGGCGTTACAAGCTGTGAAGGCTGCTCTTTCTATAATGAGGCCAGTGGTCTCTCTGGGGGCTGACACTGGGGTGGATGGGCCAGCTAGTGCCAAAGGACACCTGTCCTGCATCCAGCAGAGCAAAACTTGTCAATACTGTCCTTCACTGAGCATGAAACGTGTTTAACGCAGAGAAGAGGTTTCAATCCAGTGCATCTTTCAGCTCTTCTTCCCATGCTTCAGCTCTCCTCCCAGCTAGGGAGGTCACTACTTATTGATCCTTTATTTCTAGAGCCCACTTTTCCCTTTCACTACCATCTCAGGACATCTCATGAGTCAGTACCAAGCCGTCCCTCCACAGCTTCTCCCATTTCCTGCCTTTACTTACCAACAGCTCTTGAAGAGCATTGCTGCTACTGTTTCCCCCCTGCTTGTTTCCCCTTGCACTGTCTACAGCTCTGCTGGTTCTAACTGGTGTCCTCAGTGCATGCCCTCCCTTGGACGTGTGAGGGTTTGTTTGTGCTAACTCAGGGGATAGGTATAGAGATAGACACAGATGTAAGTGTGTGTGTGTGTAGTACTTTTTTCTTGACTTTTTTTCTAAGAGGTGATTATGCTCTGTTATGGTTTGAGGAACCCACAACGATTTATTGTCATTTACACTATTATTCTGTCACCTCCCCATCCAGGAAGGGGAATCGGGAGAAAACAAGGAAACACAAGGGTTGAAATATAAACAGATTTACTAGAATAAGACTACATAATTAATAATACTGAAGAACCTGCATTGATCCTGATACCGATATAAAATATATAAGGTTTATATCCAGCCACTTGTATCAGCAGGAAGCCGTGCACTCCCAGCAGGGACAGCCAGTGGGGGACACTGTGAGCACTGTGGCTTCAGAAGGAAGGGAATGTCTCAAGGGTCTGGCGCCAGGGCAAGGAGTTCTCAGGATGGCAGCTGTCAAGGAAGGGAGAACTCCTCAGCAAACTTTCTAATTTATATTGAATGGCTGTGAAACGATCCTGTTGGCCAGTTTGGGTCAAGTGCCTGGGTCTTGCTTCTCCTCATCCCTACACATGTCTAGCTTGAAAACTCTGGGACCTTGAAACCCACATACCATAGCTGGCTATAGAGTAAATACTTTCACAAATTCAGACACTGGAGTCCTCTAAAAACACAGTTTTCCCTAGCATTAGAAGAGACCCTATCAAAAATTAAAGTTACTGAAAGAGAAGTTAATCTTCTGGCACTCAAACCAGGACATGCTTGTTTTGTATGAGGAGTGGGCAGAGGCAGTAGCATTTTCTACTGTTGTTTTCAATGTGAGTAACAGTGGTTTGCCTAAAAGAACAGTTAGTTCAGACAGACACAAACATTTCCTCATTTCAGATAGGAACCCAGCTGTGACTGTCTTCTGCAGCCAACAGCATCGTCTCCAGTAGCAAACTTAGTGGCTTTCCCTTTTCACCTGATAGCCCACTCAAGACATAAGCCTTGCAGGAGAGATCCCAACTCTCTCTCTTCTGTGTTTCAGGGATGTGAACAAACTTGCTGGGGTGATTTGTTGTCAGTCTCTCATTCTCAACCATCTGTTCAGTACCCTTTCCTTCAATGATATTTAGCTGAGATTTTTTCAACTGATCTGTAAACTGAGTTGGCTGCTTGTTTTTCCTGAGCATTGCAGGGGAAACATGCTCAGTCCACGCAGCTTAAAGCCAATTGGGATCCAAGTGCTTTATTGGTCTGTCAACAGCATGAAATTAAACAGCAATCACAAAGTGTTGCATTCAAGATCAATGGTAGTAATACAACAGGTAAATCTCTGGACTTGACACCAACATTAATAAACACCAGCAAGTTTCTAAACAACCTCTGTAACAAACACAGAAGAGATCTCTGAAGTGCTACAAGCCTTCCCATAGGAAAGGCAAGCATTGTGCAAGGGTGAGAACTTGCCGTTACCGCTAGGGACCTTTCTCATTCCTCAGCTTCAAGAAATGTAAATTCTGTCTGGGATGAAGGCAAACAAAAACTAAGCAGTTGATTTAGGAGTATGAAGGGCTTGCAGAAAAAAAAAAGACAACTATCAGGAGCAGGACAAAGGCTGAGAGGGCTGCCATCACTTTCAAGAAAGATGTCAAGAGTGAAGGGCAAAGGAGAAAAAGATAGTCAAGAGCACAAAAGCATTTGGGACTTCTTCCCCAGACAAAGGCCTCACCATAAGCAGGGCAGTAGGAAACGTCCCTTGGTGCATTGGTAAGGAACAGTGAGGAAAACCTGTATGCTCTCTAGGTCTCTGTGAAGCTCATGCAGAGGGAACCAAAAGCCTTTCTTTTCACCTCTGGCATCCCCACAACCAAATGAATGTCTATGGTAGAAATGCTCTTCTTTATGTAGTCTGAATGTCCAGATGAATTTAGAGGGAAACCCAGCAGCTGTGCCCAGTGCATGGCCACCAAGAGCAGGGACAGACCCCTGGGCCTCCTGGGCACAGGGACAGCCTGGGGCCAGCACCCCAAAGGCCTTTCTCCCAAGGATGCTGAGTGGAGGGGCTGCATGGGTGGGGGGTGCCGATTGGCACTGCTTCCTGGGGTTTTTTTGGGCTCCTGGTGGCGCTTTGGGCTGGGTTGTTACCCACTGCTCTGGCACCTCCTGGGCACCACTCATGCCCTGGCTCTCTGGGGCTCTCTTGCCCATTGCAAGCTTGGAGTGGGAGCCAGGTCTTCTCTTCCCTTGGTTCTGTGTCCCCAGGGCTTCTTGCTTAGGGAAGAGAAGGGAAGGAGAGAGAAGGGAAGGGAGAAGAGGAGGGGAAAGACCAAATGTTGAAGTATATTATTGGTATTGTCCAGATGGTTCTTACACACTGACAGGCACAGGGTAGACATTTCTAGGGGAAGTGACTCAGTTTCTCTCTGCCATTGCTTAGTTCCATGACTGTTGTGGAGACTGGCAAAGCAGTACTTCACTGATAGTCTTAACTGTGTATGAGCAGTGTGGTCACAAGTGGGTTCTTTGGCATCTCCAGAAAGTAGGACAAGGCTAAACGAAATGTTGCAAAATACTGTTATTTTCTGGTGTTTTTTCATAGCCAAGTACTAAACCCAGATAGTAGCAGATGATGGACATTTTTTTTCTTAAAAAGGAAGCTAATCTGCAAGTCAATTACGAAGGAATTAAAATTGCTGTTGCTAAAATAAACCAAGTACATTGTGGGTTTTGTGACTGATGCTTTTAGTATTTTGTTACTATGGTTTGCTTTTTTTGCTCATCAATTTACAGTGGGTCTCTCACATTTTCTTGAAAATTAGCCTGCTTTCCTGGATAACAAATAATTTTATCTCTTCACAAAACAAAAGACTGCATAAAATGAATTAATATTAATATTAGCATGTGGAAAAACCTAGTGCTCCTTGAAATTTGAGAAAGAAATTGTCATAGCACTAAACTTGATTAAAATCTGTGACATTTGAGAATCCCATCTAGTTAAAGACATTACCAAACCATGTCTGCCCTCTTTAGAAATAAACACACCAAACATACCCCCAAAAGCTTCAAATGTGTTCATTTTGCTCTGTTTTCCCCTATTGATTTCTGGGAACAAGGTATTTCCACTTGACTTTTGTTCTTATTAGTGCACCTATCTATATGAACCCCGTGGGCTCGTTACAGAGTACAACACGATGGCAAAACTAAACGATTTGTGAAGAGCTACTTGCAGTATTTGGGCCCAGATGCCATACCCAGGTTAAGTGCTGTACGCACACCCTGGCACCGCGCAGTTTTTAGGTCCCACTAGCTTTATTTTTTTTTCTCCATAGGGCAGAAAATATCATGAACTTTCATCCTTTGACACCAGCGTGGCTGTTTGCTTGGGAGGGATTATTTATGTTTAATATCATGGCAATTTTGTTAAATGGGAGTATCCAGCTGATGGTCAAAAAGCAGACTCTTTGCACCATCTAAGGCTATCTGTCAAGATCATGCTATGCCAGTAGGGAAAATAATGTTAAATGATACAAGCAATTCCCAAGGCAACTAATCCCCGAGGAGCAACATATGAAAACATTTGAAAATAATTCTAATGACGTTAAGGTCAGTAAATTGCTCAGATACACCCTGGTTAATTCACAGCCTGTAAAGTTGAAGACTGAACACAGACCAGGTGCTAGACTGGAGCCATCTTATTTTGCATCTCTTCTTGCCACTAAATATGATGGTGGTTGCTCCTTTTGTTTCCATGCCATGTAAGATGACTATGATAAAGTCACCCGCTTGGGGGATGATGGAAAGGCTGTGGATGTTGTTTACCTGGACTTTAGCAAGGCCTTTGAGATGGTCTCCCACAGTATCCTCCTGGAGAAACTGGCTGTCCATGTCTTGGATGGGAGGACTCTCCAAGGGGTTAAAAACTGGCTGGAGGCCCAGGTCCAGAGAGTGGTGGGGAATAGAGTTAAATGCTGTTGGCAGCCAGTCACAAGTGGTGTCCTCCAGGGCTCAGTACTGGAGCCAGTTCTCTTTAACATCTTTATCAATGATCTGGACGAGGGGATTGAGTGCACCCTCAGTAAGTTCACTTAATTTGATTTAAAACGTACCTTTTGATTTAAAACTGATTACTGTAATTTAATATTGCAATTGCTACTGAGATTTATTTTCAGTAGCAGAAAACAACTGTTTTTTGCTTACAAGTAGAGTACCCTCTACTCCAGAAATTTCCAGGTAAGCTGCTGTTGTCCAAATGAAGAAAGTACACAGAGAGATAATTTTAGGTCATGAACATACATTCTTGCACCTTATTTTTCTGATGTACAGCTATGTATGGCTCTGTGTTTCAAAATGAAACAATTTTTAGTCAGAAACTAACACTGTGAGGAGGAACTACGACTTAATATTTGTTCAACTGATCTCTAACAAGCCAGAAATTTTCATTTGCTGTTAGCTGACTCAGTCACCATCATTAAAGCCTCCATTAGTTCAGAACTCTGATCTGTTCTCAGTTTACTGAATAATGCATTGAATAATGCTAAAAAAAGTCCTAACCTCTAACAGAGTGAATCACATGTTGATTTTTAATTGTTTTTTTCAAATCAATACCCATCTCCCTTGTAGTGGTCATGTAAAGTCAAGTGATTCCCATTTTGTAGTGACCTCTCAGTCTTTATGGATTTAAGGAGCTCTGTGAAACCAATTATTATTGTAACTGTCCCATCTTAGCTCATTCCTTCTTGCTAAAAGCAGGAGTTAAAGACCCCAATGGATCTTCCCCTAATTGAGTTTGGACAGCCGTTTTCCAAACAATTAGAAATGAACTGGGTTAGAGACACTGGGTGAACTTACTTTCATGAGTGGCTGTTGGTTTTGTTTGCCGTCCTTGACATTTCCACCCTCCAAAATTCTAGACACCGGTCATGAGTCTCATTAGATTCTGGCTAAATAAAAGCTGTGCTGTAACTGTGGTGGTACTGGGGTGAGAAGAGATAGTGGGTAGGTGCTGAGCTCTGGCTGTAGCAGGTAACATAGCCCACACCTGCCTAAGTGATGTGAGAGTGCTTGGGGCTGCTTCTGCCCTGTCCGTCGCTCCCGTAAGCTGGTTATCAAGACATTTTCATCCAAGAGATCATTAATGCACTGATGTCACTGCATTGGTGGTCAGATGGTATTTGTGCTTCCAAAGGTAGTGGATTGGTTGAGGGGGAGGAAGAGGAAAGGAATCTTTCAGTAACGGGATCTTAACAAGCATACCTTCTACTGCAGTGTAGCTGGAGGGTTTGGAAATGTCCCACTTCTAACCTGGAAGCTTTTCAGAGCTGAGTTAGGCATATCGCTCCATATTTGTGCAGCCAAACTACAGGTAGACTGAATTTCAGAGGTGCTGAGAAAATACAAGTTTCTGTGCATGCTGTAAGTGTTCATTAATGAAGGCTCTTTATTGGAGTGCCTTATATTTATGGCTCTGACTTTAAGCATATGATCCTTTAAAAAAAAAACCCAACACAAAAGCTTTGGAAGAGTATTTTCTGTGACTTTATGATGGTTGCAGTGGGGTCCTTATAGCTGTTGCCTTTTCTTTTCAGCTCTGAGTGTTGCAAGTGGAAAGCACAAACTTCTGTGAAGCAAATTTCTACAGCAGCTGAGGACGAATTGAAGAGACTTGACTTCCCTTAGAGGTGAGGGGCAAAGGAAAGTCGTTTGATGAAGGGGTCGAACGCATGCTGATAGGTACAATCTCAATTTCTATGAAGTATAAAAAATACCAAAAGTCTTTACAAAAGTGTTGTCGAACAGAAAGCCATCAGCTGGTCGGATTGAAGCCACCAACATACCAAAATAGACCAGCAGTGGGAACACCACACCAGTCACAACCAAGTAGGCAGGTTGACACTTCTGTTTATTTTATAAGACTCACACAAGAGAGAATCTAAGAGCCTTTCAGTGATAATTATGTGCAAATCTCTTCACAGTGCATCTGGGTTGTAAGGAGGTAGTATTTCTGTAAGTAAAACTGCGAGAGGTCCTGAAAGTCTAGTATCTTATTTTTTATATCTAAAGATAGAAATCTTTATTTCTTTATACATAGAAGTCCAAGTACAGAGGGAGATTGCCCAAAGCACAGAAGTTCCTAGCCTCTTTTTGCTTTAAACACAAGTTGGGTATGGCTGTTAAAAATACTACCTGAATTTTGATTTGCAAGTTGAAATAGATAAATTTCAAAAGCCTGCATGAGCTGATTCCTTAACTTCTTGCTCATTTCCTTACTGGTTCTAGAGGATTTGCTTAGGGGGCAAAAAAATAATAGTGAAACCTTCAGTACCAAAACTGTTTGGAAAATTACAGCGAGTTAGAGGAGAAATGTGTTATGTTCATTAACAAGTGGTGTACTGTAGATGGAGGCAGAGCAGAGAATGTTGCAGTAACACAGTTGGCTTCTCACCTGAACTGCCGTGCTCTCCCAGCCAGAGATAGGCAGGGAGCTGGTATTTAAAATCACACACCTTTTAATATCGACTGTAGCAGGAAGGATCTGCTCACTACCTTGAGGTTTGCATGTTGATGCAAAGCAAGTATTTATGAACTTAAGCACCACAGGCTGCACAGAGATTACTAGCTGCAGAAATGTGTTTCAAGAGGGGGGGTGTCTCAGCTTCTTTGCAAATTGAGGTTGCTCTCTGTTCACAGCTGTCAGTGAGCTGGCCATGTGTTCTGACCCCATTTCAGCCAGTGGGTACTGGAATGTAAGAGAAACAACTGCCAGCAAAAGGTGAGTGTAGGCAGGGATTAGAGGTTTGGAAAAGGCACCTTCCCCTCCTGCTGCTGTAATGAAGTGATGTAAACCCCACTGGCCCTGCCCAGCAATGAACCCGCTCAAGCCCTGCAGCTCTCTTACCCCTTTCTACTTTGGGGGAATGGGATCAAAGCCAGGAGTGGGAAGAGCCATTCCACCAGGATAGATGGTGTTGGGCTGTGAAGTGATGCCCAGGGAAGGAATTTCATTTGAAACAGAAGACATTGAAAAATAATGATAATAATTATGGCGATGATAATAATAATGTTACTACTACTAATAATAATCATCATCATCCGACCTCAGAAAAATACTGTTTCTGCATTACCATCCTGTTAAATATAAATACTATAAGCATGTACCAGTTGTTACGTTGCTATTACTAAATATTACTATGACATTTCTGCATTTTAAAAGACACACTAAAAAGTTGCTTGATTGTTGTTATGTGGTACTCACAGGTTCTGCTCCAATTACTTTCTAATATCATAATCTTCATAGGTAATGAGTGAGTAGTGATGACTTCAGCTATGAAAACCTGAGGCCTCCAAAAGGCAGTACAGCTAAGTTATGGCATAATCATGGCCTTTTTAAATAAAGGCTGATGTCTTCCTTTGTAACTTCCTCAGCCCTTTAATGACTATCACTAAAAAGCAATGAAAGTAGCCATATACATTTTCTTTTTCCCTTCTCTCTATTTTCTTTTGTCTTTCTTTAATAATCTTTCTTTTTCATGTTCTTCAACGTTGCACTTTTTTTTCACAGTTTTTTAATCCCAAACATTTTAAGAGGCCAAATACTATTTCTTATTAAAAAACAACAACAAAACAACAAAATAAAATGAAATAAAATGAAATAAAATGAAATAAAATGAAATAAAATAAAATAAAATAAAATAAAATAAAATAAAATAAAATAAAATAAAATAAAATAAAATAAACCACAAAAACCAACAACAAAACAAAAACAAAAAACCCCACAACAAAGCAACCAGCAAAATTGTTGCTGGACATTTCTCATAGAATTTCTGGATAGTTTGCATTCCCAAACCTTTCCTCTCTGATATTTCCTCTCTCTTATGGAATTTGGTATTAGTCCTTTGAACTTTTACTCATTCATATTTCTTTTTTTGGTGATTTTCTTTTACTGCCTCTTATCCTCCCAAACTTTCTTTGTCTCCATTCTGTCTTTTTTATCCCATGAGAATCCCTTTTTTATGCCTTTGAGAATCATAGAATCATGAATGATACCACTCAGAACATGACAGAAAATGTGCAGGTTAACTTCAAAGACCAGAAGACAATCCTTGGAACACAAAGAAGAGCAGGTATCATTGGTGCGAAGGACAGGTTCAGGGGATAGTTTCAATTGATCAAAAATTCTTTGATCTTGGAGAAACTCAAGCAGAAGATAAGTGTTATACAAAATGTAGTGGATGTGCTTATTGGTGGCTCTGGTGAATCAGGTGAACACCCACAGCTGCATATTACAGTTAAACTCACAGGAAAAAAAAATTTCCTATTGCTGGACTTAGAGTTGATATTCACTTAGGCTCTATATGCTTATATAAGGTTTCTCACAGCATATTTGATCGAAACAAATGGAGTAAAAAGTTTACAAAGCTGAATTTCTAATTGTACTCAGCTATTTCTCCATTTAGTAACCTAACAGAAAAAACAAACAGCAGGCTGATTTTTCAGAGATATGGGGAACCCCACAGCCCTTGCACAGTTTATTTGCAGCCACCAGACTCCGTGTCTCTGGCTGACAGACCAACTTTACTGGAGTAGTTAGACTGCAAGTTCCATGCTACAAATTACATGGAAAACCTGTGAAAGCAGTGGTCCAAAGCTGGGATTTCCAGCCCTCAACTCTGTTCCTTAATCATGGGTCAGTCTTGGGGTTTTTTGTGCTGCAGTGGCACTATGGGTAGCTTAACAAAATACGAACAGGCAAATAATTTGAAATGCAGCATGCCTAAATTTTCTTAGGGTGTCTCCATTGTAAGTTCTGTTTTACCTTGCATTCCTGCAGAGGTGTCATTACAGAAGTCAAAGCAATGTGGCAGAGGTCAGTTAAGGATGTAGTTGGGCTTGGTTTCCGTTTAGCTCTGTATCATTCAATCACAGGATCATAGAATGGTTTGGGTTGGAAGGGACCAGAGGTGGTTTTATTTGTTTAGTCATCTCTTTCATCCCTACTTGCCATGTGCTTCTGCAGAACAGCGGGATCTCCTTGCAACTCCAGTCATAGAACCATAGAATAATAGAATCATAGAAAGGTTTGGGTTGGAAAGGATGTTAAAGATCATCAAATTCCAACCCCCCTGTCCTGGGCAGGGACACCTCCCACCAGACCAGGTTGCTCAAAGCCCCATCCAGCCTGGTCTCAAACCCCTCCAGGGATGTGGCATCCACAGCTTCTCTGGGCAACCTGTTCCAGGGTCTCACCACCCTCACAGCAAAGAATTTTTTCCTGAGATGTCGTCTCAATCTCCCCTATTTCAGCTTAAAACCATTCCCCCTCATCCTATCGCTACACTCCCTGACAAAGAGTCCCTCCCCAGCTCTCCTGTAGCCCTTTCAGGTACTGGAAAGCTGCTCTAAGGTGTCCCCAGAGCTTTCTCTTCTCCAGGCTCAACAACCCCAGCTCCCTCAGCCTGTCCTCATGGGAGAGGTGCTCCAGTCCTCTGATCATATTTATGGCCCTCTGCTGGACCTGTTCCAACGGGTCCACGTCCTTCCTCTGTTGAGGACTGCAGAATTGGACACAGTGCTCCAGGTGGGGTCTCACGAGTGCAGAGTAGAGGGGCAGAATCACCTCAACTGAAAGCTAGATTAAATCCATGCATATGCAATGACCTGTTCTGACATTGCCCATAACTGGCACCAATATCTCATTTGAATTCCTTCCCAGATCTCAAAAATATAATGAAAATACAATGTCTATGCATGAGCAGCAGAAGCGAGGTTCAGAGAAGTGGGATGGTTGGCTTGGCCATAGCCAAAGGGCAGGTGCTGAATCTTGTCCCTCTCCTGCTGCTGGGCTGCTCTTTGGGTGGTGGTGCCTGATGTCAGCAGTTTGGTGACCTGGATGAGTAAGTGGCGGCAGCAGCAGAGACTGATGTGGAAGCAAGAAGGTGCGTTGAGGACTCACCTACCTTTGATGGTGAGAAGTGTTGCCTTTCTGGGGTTCAGCAGGGACATGTGTGAAGCCTACCTGAGGAGGAGGAGGAGGAGGGTGAGAAGGAAGGAAGGGACTTCACCTCCAAGGTTGAAATCTTGCTGCTCAGTGATGACACATGTGTTAGGCTGTAGCAGAGGCGGAGCAGACAGCAGAAGCAGACACAACCTGAAGCTGATTCAACCATTCTGGAGGATCGGGATTGCAAGAGGTGAGAGTGTATAGTCAGAATTTGAACTGGCTTTCTAATCAGATACACAGATTGGAAGAACAGGAAGAACAAATGTACTGCTTGGGATCACCTCAAATCAACTCAAGTAATGCTTAGAAATTATTAAAAAGATGCTCAAAGAAACTGAATTATTCACCTGTAGGATACTGGCCTGGTTTCATCTTTTACAGCGATCGCTGAATTTGTTGTGATGTAATAAAGAAAAAGGAATCGAATAAGCTAGATGTGATCCATCAGCTATGAAGGTAAGCCTGACACCCCTTCCCAGGTGCCTGTTTTTTCTGGCAGGAGTGTTTTCTAATGACCCAAGTATCCCAAGCAGGGCATGCTGTCATGCCTAGGCAACGAGGGGCGGGCTGTGATTGCCAACCTCGCACTGCGGTGACAACCACAGTGCTGGCAAGGCATAAATCAAACCTGAACTCTTCTGGCCATCACTCGACTCCAGTGAAGTGGCAGTGCAGGAAAGAGCAAGCTGGCTGCAGCTCTAAGCCCTTCTTTCCAGGTGCTCTCGCAATTACTATGTGCATATTTTAGTTGCATTTGAGAACAGAAAACAAAACTATTTGTTTTAAGTTTTGCACTTAGTTTGTTCCTTTTGTTTATATAACATTGTTGTGGTTTCAGCCAAATTTACCAAAACCAGACATACAGATGGCCTTTCCTCCCCCCAGTAAGAAAGAACAGGAAGAGGATAAGGAGATCTACGAGTTTAGAATGAACTAACAAACTACTTTAATGAAGTATTAACACTAAAATTAAAACAAACAAAAAAGAAGAAAATAATGAAATAGATACAATATATACAAAATCATATTAAGCTCCCAGGATGACGCTCATNCCAGCAATGAGTCTAAGCCAGGGCCTCTCTGCACCATCCCTTGGGGTGATCAGGGCTGAGCACCCTGAGAGGGAACAGTTTTCTGACCAACCTGCTGTTCATTCCAGAGTTTGGTCAGTTAGAAGAGGCCCAGCTATAAAAGTAAAATTACTGAACAGAAAATTGGTTCGTTTTACCTCAAGCAAAGACAGGCATGCTGCATGTTGGCTCAAAGTTGTCCAAGTGCCATGAGCACATCCTGTATAAACTAGCAGCTCTTCTGTAAAAATACTGCACAACTGCTTGTTTGCTTTCAGTAGCTCTTTATCATCAGCCACAGGCCAATGGTGTGACTTATTAAGCCTACTATCAGGTAGCCATCAGATTGTGGCTTAAATACCATGGTATTTGCCCAGGGGGTTCTCTCATCCATTCTCAGAGCAGCCTTCTAGTACCTGAAGGGGCTGCAGGAGAGCTGGGGAGGGTCTGTTCACAAAGGCCTGCAGTGACAGGACAAGGGGCAATGGCTTCAAGCTCGAGAAGAGCAGATGTAGATTGGATATTAGGAATAGGTTCTTTACTCTGAGGGTGGGGGACCACTGGAACAGGTTGCCCAGGGAGGTGGCGGAGGCCCCTTCCCTGGAGATATTCAAGGGGAGGCTCAAGGAGGCCCTGGGCAAGCTGGTCTAGTTGGGGGTGTCCCTGCTGACTGTGGGGAGGTGGGACTAGATGACCCTAGAGGTCCCTTCTGGCCTGGACCATTCTATGATCCTACACAAAGTTTAAATAAATAAAAAAACTTCAGAAAGGATGCACATCGTTCACAACCTTTTCAGAAATGTCCTTGACTTGAATTGTAACAACCACCTGATTCCTTCTACCCCAGCCCATATTTTTAGCCCCAAAGGAACAGTTTCCTTGGAAGCTATCCTTACAGAGCAGCCGAAAGCAGCCGCACTCTCAGCCAGCTGGTACAGTCAGGATGCACTCTCCTTGCAGTTCCTGAAAAGCAGAAAGGAAGTTACTTTTGTGCTTTAGAGCTTGTCTTCAAAGTCTTTTATTTTCCTTCCACTCTCAATCCATTTCCTATATTAAAATATTGAGGGGACAAGCTTTGTGGTGAGGCTCCTACTTCATCTGTCGTGACAGTGCATGCAGTTCCCGTCCCTTTCCCAAAGTCCATTTAGCCGAAAGGGAAAAGCACTTGAATTCTCCAGGAGACTGGCACAGTAAAAGAAGGGGTGTTTTGCAGGAAAGTGTGATGAAAAAAGTAGATCCTCTACATTTATGAACATTTCCAATATAGACAATTGTTAGGGAACTATTAAGAGAAACTGAATATATACACACTAAAATAAGTGTGAATTATATCGTATGGAATAGATCACAGATTATGTATATTATATAATATATATCTTATATAATATGTGATAGAGGATGTAAAATGTATAATATATGACATAAAAATATGAACTATAGGTTACACAAAATATTTTACATTATGTGATCTATAATATGTGATGTATGGTATTGTATGTGTTCTGTAACATGATTTATACTGTATTATATAAAACACAATACATAATATATATGTAGAAAGTTTTCTAAATTGCAGAATTGGTCCTGATTCACTCCTGGAACACACCACTCCTGCCCAAATCCATGTTTTCCTGGCAATGCTTCGATGTTTCTCTAAAACATCTCCACTGCTCAGAGTTTTTGGAGCAATAAGGGGGAATTCAGCCATCCATTCCTAATGCACAACAACAGGGACATTTCTGTTGCTCATGCTTTCGGTCTTGATTCAGGGATACTTCTAATTAAACGTTAATGCTGATCTCACGTATCTGTGGTGTAACTGGAAAAAGAAAACCCACCAAGAGACAGTTAAAAGTAATCAAGGATGATCAGGTGCATGTGTGAGAGCTAAGCCAAGTATTCCTTCTGCAGCCTATTAGCCCTCCATTTGTAGCTTCTGCCGCTCGCTTTTCATGGTTTTAAAGCCTTTTTGGGTTTTTTTACCCCAACTAGCACTTAACACCCAGCCTCTGCCTTCTCTTAGCTCTTCCGTGGCAGAGGGAAAGTAATTTAAATCCAAGAGAAGTTCAGCACCTTTCAAAACCACTCTCAGTTAAAAGCTGCAGGGGAAATAATTGAATTTAACAGGAGCTCCAGCTGGATGGTACTACTGGATGGTAAATCATAGAGAGGTCACTCATTCGTGGTAACCACTCAATAATTCCTCCTTCACCTGCATTCACAATAGTTAGTTTGTGAGATGGCAACAATATCTCTTGGGCTTTGCCCCAAACTTACATGGTTTGAAAGAAATGGCAGCCTTTGGAAATTGAGTGTTGCAGAACAACCATGTTACAGGTTGAAAAGAAGAAGGTGTCTGTACAAACCCGGACTTTGAGTTTGACCCTGAGTCTCTCCCACTTGTGTGTATGTTCCCCCGAGTCCCAGGTCAGCCAGCCAGCAGGGATGCTACTTGTAACCCAGCCTGTAGGTTTGGGAGGACTATAAAGCTTTGATACACTCTACAATTATTAAATTATCATAGTTATTAGAGCATTACAACATTTTTATGGAGGCTGAGGTGTATTTACCTTTTGCCATGGGCAAGGATGTGCTTTTATTAACTCTCAGTCCTGTGTACTTAGGCGAGGACGCTGAACCCCGACTGCATTCTTATCCTGCTTTTTGATGTTAATAGCTGTGCTCCAGACCAAAGTAAGACCTCAGCTCTGCCCAAACGCCTTTGCTCTCTGTCAGGTTGGCACACACCCTGGTTGAACCTGTACTTGGGCAATTGCTTGCGATTTTTCTCAGGAGCCACAGGAGAAAGTTCCCGTCTACCTTAACTTTGCCATTAAAAGCAGTAGATGCTCTTGCTCATGCTCTAGGAGCACAACCATCACTGGAAAGGGAATCATTTTACACAGTCAAACACAGGATGAACCCACACTTTCAGGCACATTTTCAGCACTGCCATAATCAGTTCCCACCGCTCGGGTTACATAAAGCAGCCACTGCAACCAGTTCAACCAGTCCCTGGAGAAATCCGGTGGTGTAGGGAAGCCCTTGGTGCATTTGCCACAGGGCGTAGTTAAAAGTCACTGCTCCTGTCAGTCTCACCAAGTCACCTGCCGTGACTACCTTACTGTGGCACCTTCCCTCTGCACTCACCCTGGGGTAAGCTTGAGGTTCATCTAAAGTTGACCCGAGACTGCAGCATGGCAGCGCTCTGCAGGCCAAGCTCGTCAAACATAACCTCTCCTGCCCACGGCCATCAGAGTATCTGGGGATTTGCTTGCTTCCTTGCTTAATTTAGCCCGAGTTTCTGTGGTTCTTACCTACTGGAGAGAAAGATAAGAAGGATATTCTGTGTTGGGTGACCTGCCCACGTGAGAAGGATTTGAAACTCGAACTTCCCTGTGCTGGAGGTGGGAGCAGGGTAGGGAGCTGGGGAGGACAAGCTGAACTCGAGTATTTCTTTGAAACTTCTTAACACAGAAGTGGTTTGGAAGGTGCGGNGGGGAGGGGAAGGGGAAAGGGAAGGGAAGCAGAAGGGGAAGGGGAAAGGGCTTGGTCACATGCTGACCTGATGCTTTGAGCACGAGGACGCAGTGGCACAGGCATCCGTGGTTTGTACGAGCACACTCCAAGACTGCGAATATTTAGTGTCACGCCAAGTCACGTCACCCAGGCTGCGGCAGGTGGCTCTTGTCGGGGCCTCTCTGGGAGATTAGGGCAGGTGATTTTGTAACTCCCTGCAAAACATCATACGGGTGAGCCTTATGATTGGGCTGTCCAGCTGTTAACTATGTTAATAGCTGGTTAAGATAGGTCTGCACATCCTGTCCCAAGGGAAGGAAGGAGAATAAGAAAGATAAGGGTAGGAAGAGGAGGGCTGGAAGTAGCAGAGAATCATCTGGGAGAAGGTGGTAGGTTTTTTGTGCATCTCTGGTTCCAGAAACCTTCGTTGAAGATGGGAGAACATTTCCCATCATGCTGTGGCTGTTGGCTCCTGCTCACTTGCTTGGAGCCTTTGATTCCCATAGGCCCCAAAAGGCTTGAGTCTTCCTATTCCGCTTGCACCAATAGCTATCAACTGCCTTGGACATTTGTACTTTGTATGTGCTTTCCTTTTCATTTAGCTTTCCCGAGGAACGGAACTCATCCCCTTAGAGCATACAATACCATACCATACCGTACTGTACCATACCACACCATACCTTAACATATCATACCGACCCATCCCATCCCGTCCCATCCCATCCCATCCTGTCCCGTCCAGTCCCGTCCCATCCCGTCCTGTCCCATCCTCGTGTTCGAGGTCAGCCTCTTCTGAGCCGCAAAGACCCATGGCGACTTACAGGGTGATTTCGGGCGCCCTCTTTGCCAGGGGAACCCCGGGACAGAGCCGCGACCCGGCGGCAGCCGCCAGCTCTCACGACAAAGGCCGACGTGGCGTGGGCGTTGCCAGGGCAACGGCGGGAGATAGAAAGCGCCGGAAGCCAGAACCAGCTCTCAGTGGTCGAAGTCAGCCCCTTCGGAGCCGGCCCCGCCGCAGCCGCAGCGACCCATGGCGAGGTACGGGGGGGGAATTTCGGGCACTCGCTTTGCCGGGGGAGGCCCGGGACAGCGCTGCGACACGGCGGCAGCCGCCAGCTCTCACGACAGAGGCTGAGGTGGCGTGGGCGTTGCCAGGGCAACCACCACAAGGAGCTTGCGGGAGAGGAGCGCCGCGTCGCTGCCCAACCAGGAGCAGGGAGGGCCATCAGCGGGCGCGCATAGGTGCGTGGCTGGGTGCGGGAGCTCTGCACCAACCTGCTCGGGACTCCAGCTCAACTGTTGACCTACCGTGGTCTCCACTAGACAGAAAGCTTGCCCCAAAAAGACTGTGGAGCCTGCCCCGGAGATGTGTCTGTCCTGGCCTCTGGCTGCGGTGAGTGCCCGAGCCTGCTGCTGCCCAGGGAAGGCAGCAGGGAGACTGCCGGTTCCCAGGTGGAAGTTCTGCTCACCATGGTCTGACCTCAAGGAGGAGGTGGAGAGACTAAGGAGCATCAGGGCACGTGAGCCAGGAGATCGATTGGTGGAGTAACTTTCTGGCATGCCAGAGGGAAGGGTGCCAGGGGGATGCACACCTGAGTGTGCTGGAGTCTCTGTCCTGCTGCTGCTGGGCAGAAGTAGCGGACCAAAAGGATGAGGAGGGTTGGAAGCGAGTCCCAGTTTGGTGTCGTACCTACCTTGCTTCCCCAGCTGCACCTCCATAATAGGTGTGAGGCCCTGGATCTTGAATCACAGAATATCAGGGATTGGAAGGGACCTTGAAAGATCATCTAGTCCAATCACCCTGACGGAGCAGGATCACCTAGAGCAGATCACTCAGGAACACATCCAGGCGAGTTTGGAATGTCTCCAGAGAAGGAGACTCCACAACCTCCCTGGGCAGTCCCTGCCAGTGTTCCCTCACCCTCACTGTGAAGAAGTTTTTCCTCATGTTGAAGTGGAACCTCCTCTGTTCCAGCTTGCACGCATTGCCCCTTGTCCCATCACTGGATGTCACTGAGAAGAGCCTGGCTCCATCCTCCTGACACCCTTTCCTTATTTATAAATGTTAATGAGGTCACCCCTTACTGTCTTCTTCTCCAAGCTAAAGAGACCCAGATCCCTCAGCCTTTTATCATATGGGAGATGCTCCACTTGAAGAAGAGGTAAGTGAGGATGTGGTGGCAGACCCGTCTATGAGGTCAAATAGGAAGAGGTAGTTGACACCACGCCTCAAGACCGCCTCCAGTGATTGTAGTAGGTGATTCCCTTCTGAGAGGAACAGAGGGCCCATATGCAGAGTTGACCCTCAACATAGTGAAGTCTGCAGTCTACCTGGAGCCCGGATCAGGGACATCACCAGAATGCTCCCCAGTCTGGTACATCCGATGGACTACTACCCGCTACTGATATTCCAGATGGGTAGGGAGGAAGCTGCATCCCGTAGTCTGAGGGGAATGAAGAAGGACTTCAAGGCCTTGGGACGGCTGGTGAAAAAGTGCAGATGATGCAGATGATTTTCTCTTCCCTCCTTCTGTTTTCAGGTGAGGACATGGGACGGAATAGAAAGGTCCAGTCCGTAAATGTTTGGCTATGAGACTGGCTGGTTTTGTAAGACACCAGGC
>VZTM01034997.1:298570-310814 GCA_013400555.1 Jacana jacana | reverse complement strand
GCACCTGTAGATAAGTTTCATTAATTCCAGGGAACAAGTTCTCTCCCAAAGGTCATATTTGCCCAAGTCGCTTTGTAGGCACAGTTAAATTTTTGCCTTCAGCACTGACTACACTGATTATTGGTTGAAGAGAAAGTAACTCTCATTTAAACAGCGAGGAGTACATTGTCACAATGTTGAAAATTATTATGAAGAAATAAGTTTTTTAGGAGAAGGTTCCTCTTTTTTGAACCCTATGTGAGTTAGCTGGAAAAAGTGGATGGCCTTCATCCACTGTCATAAGCCACAAATCCAAGATAGACAGAACACAATTGCTGTTAGTCCAGCCTCATTATGTTAATCAGTTACACAAAAGAGGATGGTTAGTAGCTCTAGGGGATTGGCAGTGGAAGAGAGAACAGAAACAGTGAGAAAAGAAAACATCATTAGTGACTGTAAAACAGAAAGGGGATAAAAAGTAGGCTATAATGAACCCCATAACTAGTGTTTCTGCTGAGACTGTAATTCTTATAATACAGTGGTTGTGAATTCCTTTTCTAGGGTTGTCTTTAGAAGTTATTTTTTTAGGTTTCTATTGCATTAGGAAGTGAAGTGGTTATTTTGTGGAAAGCATTTTTCCATTGATAACTGCAGCTTTACCAGTCCTCTGCATGAGTTCTTTCTGATGTATAGTGGTTGTTAAGTGTCACCCACACATTTTCCAGAAGGACATTTTGTGCTCTGTATGACATATATCAAATTCTGGGGTAAAAGTATATGAACCATGGGGTTTGCTGGTTGTACTGTAGGAGTACTAATTGTGATGGTGCCTTGGCAAGTATACATTTGTTTTGGTGTGTGCTGGATTATGGTAGCATTGTTGCTGCTGGTGGTCAGTCTGACAGATCAGAGTATTACATGAAAGTTGGTGCTAAAAGATGTAGGAAAAAAGTGTTTCAATCTTCTTTCAAAACAGAGTGCAGTTTATTTTTTGGAGGTGTCGATTCTGGTAGGAACAAACAGAGGCAAAGAAAAATACTTAGTGACGACAGCACAATTTTTACACCCCCTTTTCACAAACCAAAGCGTTGGTTAGGTTTTCACTGAACAGATGTCCTTTGTATTCATTCACCTACAAAAGCAAGATGCAGTCACAGCTATGGATCATACTCAAATGCGTGTGGGCGAGTGCCTGTCCTTGTGCCTCCCAGTGGACGTGTTGGAACCAGGAGTCTGGAATTCCCAAATGCTGAGCAATATCTTTTTTTTTTTTCTATTTTTCTTAAAAGAGTAAGAAGGACCATATTGTTATGCAAGTTTCTCAAATCCAATCCTCCACAGACAGACAGAAAAAAAGAGCTGAGACCTCTTTTTATAAATAAATAAACCAAAATTTATTCACTAGAAAAGTAGGAATAAAAAATAGTATTTAGCTTTTGTTGTCAGTACTGGAAAGCACAGTAAAATAATGCAAGTTTGATTACAGTAAACAGCTAATATGAAGCCATATACTACCAAAAGCAGCCTCACACTTTGAGAGGACAGAAGTGCATTTTCAGAAGGGGGGCACATGATTTATTCTGGTTTACTTTGCCGACCTGGGTAAAACATGTTGCTTTCATTTAAATATTCCTGAAAAAATCTTAGTTTATTAATTTACAGTTTAAAAAGACAGTGNGTCCAAGCAGGTGACATCTGTTGCTCTGCCCTTGTCCACCAAGTCTGTGGCAGTATTGTAAAAGGCCAGAATATTTAATATTGTTACTCCATTTAAAGCATCTACTAAAACTGCAATATTTCCGAGGGACTAAATCATAGAATGATAGAATGGTTTGGGGTGGAAGGGACCTTAAAGATCATCAAGTTCCAACCCCTCTGCCATGGGCGGGGACACCTCCCACTAGACTAGGTTGCTCAAAACCCTCATCCAACTTCCCCTTAAACATTTCCAGGGACAGGGCATCCTTAACTTCTTTGAGCAACCTGTTCCAGTGCCTCACCACCCTCACCGTAAATAATTTCTTCCTAATATCTAATCTATATCTCCCCTCTTTCAGTTTAAAACCTTTACACCTCATTCTATTGGTACACTCCCTGACAGAGACCATCCCCATCTCCCCTGTAGGACTCTTTCAGGCATTGGAAGGCTGCTATAAGATCTCTCTAGAGCCATCTCCTCTCCAGGCTGAACAACCTCAACTCTCTCAGCCTCAGCCTTCATAGGAGAGGTGCTCCAGCCCTTGATAATCTTTGTGGCCTTCCTCTGGTGGACTTGTTCCAAGAGGCACAAGTCCTTCTTGTGCCAAGAACTCCAAAACTGGACAAAGTAGTCTGGGTGGGGGTCTCACCAGAGTAGAGTTGAAGGGCAGAATCATTTCCCTCGACCTGCTGGCCACACTACTTTTGATACACATCAAACCAGTGTAATAATTATCCAGCTGTACAGATAAGCGATCTGTTTTCTGTTGTTGTCCATTGATGATGGAGGACTCCTAAAAGGGAGGACAGTGAAAGGAGCAGCATTATTTGCTAAAGGAAACTTACATCCTCAGTGCCTTCTCTGGATATCTTATTGTGACACTGTTGCAGTCTCGTTAAAGTCCTATCTTAAACCTGATTTTCCCCGTCAACAGGGATCACAGTCACAAAACATTGCTCTCTGGAAGTAGTAAGAGTAATGTCCGCATTGCACAGATAAAATGCATATAATACTTTCTTCAGAAAATCTTTCAGAAAGAGATAGAAGAAAAAAAATTAAAATCCAGTTTATAGTTGCCTCTTATTGATATCAGCACATATGCTTGTATTTATACACTCCCCCTTCTCAGTTTCTTCTTAAAATTGCACATCTGGGGATTCAGTAAATGAGCCTGACCTCTGTCCTTGTTCTAGTCTTCTTTGATGATAATGTGAGCTGAGGACTCATACAACTGTGTATTCACAGGTCTTGCAGGTCCATTCAGGATTGCGATCCTTTAGATCCTACTGCTCAGCAAGGAATTCCTCATGAATAAATGATTGTCAAATAGTTTTAATCCTTCTACTATCAAGTTAATGGCTGATCACATTTGGAAAATGGATTGCCTTTTCAGTATGATCTTTTGCTGGTATTCTGATCAAATGTGGCTGTCCTTGTCTATGTTGTCAAATTAGACTCCCTTTATAGAGTGGGGAGAAACTGGGATTTCAGAGTATGAGCCAATTCACAAAAATATAAGTGGCAAAAAATTGTTATACAAGCAACACTCAAAAGTATCTATGTTTTTCTACTGAGTATACATTAACTTATGGTTACAAGACCAGGTGTAGATATCTCAGATATAGAAATTTAGGAGCTGAATTAAGGCTGTAGGGTAAGACTCCATTGAAAACTACTTTTACATGTACATACATAGACTCTGCATGCTGAGATAGGTTTCTAGGCCCCCACCACACGAACTGAAGACCTTTGTCTCAGTTTAGGTCTTGGTCTGGACACAAACCCTGTTGTTCAAGATCCTGCAACCTATCTGGCATCTCTTGCTCCAGAAGAGCATAGGTGTGCAGCAAGTCATAGAATAGTATAGGTTGGGAGAGATCTTAAAGATCATCACGTTCCAAATCCCCTGACATGGGCACAGACACCTCCCACTAGACCTGGTTGCTCAATGCCCCCTCCAACCTGGTCAAAACACTTCCAGAGATGGGGTGTCCACGGCTTCTCTGGGCAATCTGTTCCAGTGCCTCACCCAAGGTGAAAAATGTCTTCCTTATAGCTGATCTATATCTACTCTCTTCCAATTTGAAGCCATTACCCCTCATGCTACCTTCATATGTCCTATGTCTTCATATGCATACAGATATCTCACATATTGCAGAATATCTCAAATAATACTAGTTGCTTATATTTAGGCAATTTAAATTTACCTCTGGATTACACTTCTTTGACTCTAAATGAACCCCAACATCACCACATAGCATCCATACAGACACCTACATTTACCTAAGCTGACACCTGATCCCAGTCCTACTGATGGACACTAGAAAGAGCTAAAAGCTCCCTCAGGTCCTGATGACTAATAGATGCTGAGAAGAATTGTGCCACTTCTTAACTGTTGTCATCAGGTCATTAAGTTCTTTTTCATTTGGCACTCCAACACTCAGATCTCAGCATGAAGCCCCTTATCACATTCAGAAATATATATATCATAAAAAATGCATCATTAGGTGAACACATTTTATATAATCATGTACAATGCACAAGGGAATAATGTGCAAGACTTACTATTAGTTCTTGATTGCAATTTAACTTGACAATCAACTTCTCCAGGATGATAATGACTGGGATTACCGAGCACATGTTCAGCTCCAAGTAACATGGTGTCTGCAAGTCATCTACCATATTTCAGGAGTTAGCCTCAGACTCATGCATCCTAACTTTAGGTTCATAACTGGGAAGCGTAAAGAAAGAGCTCAGCCACTCTAAGCTTCTTCAGATCATAGTTACATTCAGGGGCTGTATATTTCCATCTCTTAACTAAAAAGACCTGTTTCTACTGTAGACTGTGTTTGGTTGCTCAGTACAGGTGAGTTAAGCCTTGCTTTTAACGTTTGAGTTCTCTGCAATTGAGATCTATCTGCATTTTTGAACTAACAACACAGGTTTGAGGGGACACAGCTGAGTCTGTTCAGCATTACTGCAGTAAAATAATTAAGAATATTAAAGTAGCAATTCTTACACAGACAAAACTCCCATTAAAATGAACTAGGATCTTGGCTTTGAGGACTAAGAGAACAGACTAATTCTGACTCCTGGCTTGTCCCAGTATCAAAAATACCTAGCACACAGGAAAATGTATAATCTGATTTTCAGGACACGGAAAAAAAAAATTCTAAAGCATCAAAACATGGATGATACTGTCATCCAATATTTACTAAGGTATTAAAAAATGAATGTTTCCTAGGAGATAAAGTATTGACAACACCTGAGACATGTGCCTTCATGTAATTTCCCTGGACATTCCCTACCTTAGTTCCCTAAGGTAGGACATGAAGGTACGGATGCACTTGTCTTAATGTTTTTCTTCTCTTTGCTTTTTCATACTCTATAAACTAGCCAATTGACTTCAATCACAGATTTTCCTGTGAAAAGATTGCAGATAGTCTTATACTGCATTTAATCTGATAGCCATGTGTATTAAAATTATTGTAATCAGTGCTCATTTCTGATTGCAGACTAAAAAAAAGAAAGAAAGTTTTAAGTTTAAAATCAAAGAGATAGTTTCAAAACCTCAGCGGTATTCTTAGCTCTGATACTGACTTACTTGGTGATTTAATTAAGTCTGTTATTGCTTGATTTTCAGAAATGCTAAGAGCTGTTGTTTCCATGGACTTCATCTTTCAAAAGCAGTTGCTTAATACCATGGAAACTTAAGCTACTAATCTTTCTTCATCTCTGTTGCCCTTTTTGAAACTGGAGATATTCAGTGTTTGCCTAACCTTCAAGGGTGTTTGGAAGATAAATCCATTAGTGATTGAGAGGCAATCAGAAACTTTGATTTATTCAATGGACAAGTCAATAAAATAAATACAGATAGAATGTCAGATTTCTGACATACAGCAATTCCTTGCAGCATCAGCTTTTTGGAATAGTATTTCTCTCCTGCTATTTCAAGAAAAAATGGTGAGCGCAGAAACCCCAGTGAATCTCTGAGTGATCATACAAAATAACCTGATCTATACAAAACACAAAATAATCCCTCATCTATAAATGTTGGATGTCTAAGAAATGGATTTAGAGCAGCCAATGTGGAGAATAGGAATGCCGATGCTCTTTCTGAAACAGAAAAAAAAAGTCCAATTGTTATTACATGTTTATGAAGCATTAGCAAATACATTTCCCCCCTTTTTAAAGCATAGAATAAAACTTTGACTACCTTCAAAATTTTAGCAGTCAAGTTGCCATTTTCTCTGCTTCTTTCTTTATTTTATCTGAAAATATACAGTTCTACTAACAGCTTTTTATACAAATTATGATGAGCACTGCCTTTGGTCTTTTCTATTGTAGTATAGTATCTCTAGTGTCATGATGAAGCAGACAGACAAAATGGCAACTCAGGGGAGGTGATGGTTGTTATCTACTGTGACAATCTGGTTAGGTTGACTTCTAGGAATTTCCATCAAGAACTCAGGGGAACTCCATGAGGGAGATGGTGCAGAGAACAAGTGAAGTGAACCTGAGAAACTACATAGCGTTTATTCCCCAAATTCCTTGAGCTCTAAGACATACCTAATGTGTTTGGAGTGGTATGAATGAATAGGTGCAGCTGACTGAGAAAAAATAGTTTTCTTTATTTGAAAATCACTTCACCTCACTGCAAATCTGTGGCTGGTAAAACAATAGCATCAGCAGAAAGAAAAACAGGAAACTTGAGAATTATAGCTTTAGGCATTTTTCTTCTACTTTCCCTGCATGGGTGGATGACTCCAATGTTATCACACTAATAAGCGGGAAAAGAAAGATTTCTAACATGTTGCGTAACTTCTTTTGAAAAAGGTGTTGGTGTACTAGACAGCTGGGGAAGAGGGGAAGTGCTCTGAACGATACCTAGTTTTGGTAGAAAAAGAACTAAAAAACACACAGAAAACAGATTTTTCCCATTAACTTCTTAATTGTTACAGTATTTCTCTAAGTCTATGTGCAGGAGGGATGCAGTGAAGTCTTAATCCATTAAAATTTATGATCAGATGAACAATGCAAATATGCTAATACATTTTTATGGATGCATCAAAGCAAGAAAGAATGTGAAGGTAACTTCATCATAGCCATAAGCAGTCTCCTTCAGGTAAAACTATTACATAGTCTGTCCAAGATTCTCAGCAGAGGAATTGATGTGCATCAGTACGTGGGAGCAATACAAATCTGCATTAAGAATGCTAGATGTAAAAAATGTGATTTACTTGGGGAGAACAGCCAAATAGCATCAAAATCCCAGCCTTCTACTTAACAAAACTACCATTAACTTCACCGATTCAGGATTTAAACACAAAGTAGCTGAAGAATCAGCAGGTGGATTCCTGCAAGGTGCTGACTGTCTCCTGGACAAGCTGTTGAAATCAGTGGAAAGATGTAAGTATTGAGCACCTCACCAGACCAGGCCTTTTTATGATGACATTAATGGACAGATTATTTGAAAAGATTCTCACTCATTTGTGTTAATGCTTAGCTACAGTTTGAGAGCCCATAGTTCAAAGGAAGCAACCAGCTCTTCCCGAGTATCTAAAGCATTGGGAAGTGGCTCTTTCTGAAACAGCCTCTCCCCACATAACATAATGACATAACATAACATAATGAACATAACACCCATCCACCTATTCACCTATCCACAGAGCTGCCATATACTACAGGGAGCATAAAAATGGTGTTTTTCAGTATACTTCAAATATGAAGTATATGGTAGACTGCCACAAAATCTTTTTCCATACTTAGAGTCATAGAATTGTCTAGGTTGGAAAAGACCTTTAAGATCATCGAGTCCAACTGTTAATATAACACTGCCAAGTCCACCACTAAACCATGTCCCTAAACATCATATTTGCCTGTCTTTTAAATATTTCCAGGGATGGTGACACAACCACTTCTCCAAGCAGCCTGTTCAATGCTTATTGTACCTCTAGCACAAAATTACGTCTGAGTATTTCCATCACAAACATTATCCTTGTTACTCCATAGGGTTAACAAAAACATCCACATATCAGCAGTATGAGGATCAGTAAGACTAAATTAGTCTTATTCAAAGTGAAACAATTCTTTGACACAAGCACAACACCTGTCTTCTTCCTTTTAAAGAACAGACAATTTTTTTATGATTAATTCTCCACCAAGATGTCCTTCTTGCAAGAACTCAGCAATAAACATTTAGCAGAGCTTTTCATCTTTCCAGTAAAGAAACTCAGTGCACTATCTGAAGCAATTTGTCATGTGAAGAAGTTTGCGTCATAAAATGTACCCCTGTCATAAGATTGGTTGGCATTTTCACCCACTTTATACAGACAAGGTATCCATCCATAAGCAAAACTGAATTTTGAACAAAGGAAATTGAGATTATGCTTTCCTTTGGAAATTCAGAGTTGTCAAGTTACATTCTGATATAATGTCCCCTTGGAATATAGTGTGACTGTTTAGCCCTGGGAATCTGTACGATTGTTGAATGGGTCCAGCAGAGGGTCACAAAGATCATTAGAGGGATGGAGCACCTCTCCTATGGAGACTGGCTGAGGGAGCCTGGAGAAGAGAAGGCTCTGGGAAGACCTTATAACAGCCTTCCAGCATCTGAAGTGAGCCTACCGCAGAGCTGGAGAGGGACTCTTTGCCAGGAAGTGTAGTGACAAGAGGTAATAGTTTTAAATTATAAGAGGGGAGATTTAGATTAGATACCAAAAAGAATTTTTTTCCTGTGAGGGTGGTGAGGCACTGGAACAGGTTGTCCAGGGAAGTTGTGGATGTCCCATCCCTGGAAGTGTTCAAGGCCAGGCTGAAAGGGGCTTTGAGCAACATGCTGTAGTGGGAAGTGTCCCTGCCCATCGCAGTGGAGTTGGAACTCGATGATCTTTAAGGTTCCTTCCAACTCTATCCATTCTGTGATTCTATGATTCTATTGCCAACAGCAGCCCAAATGTATTGAGTCTGCCAAAATTGCTCTGAGTGAACCTTGTTTGATATACATTCAATTTGTACAATTTAATTGAGCTGCAATAATATGTTCTCTGATTGATTAGGTGTCTGTGTCTGATTCTCTTTACTTTTGCTAGCTTTGTGGGGTATAACTGCAGTTTTGTACAGATAGTGTTAACAAGCAGCTAATCTGTGGAGTGAGATATTTATGACTAACATGAAGATGTAGTGTACAGAAATACAGACCTGGCACTTTAACAGAATGCCTGAGAAGTGGAAGCGTAGGAAGGAGCACAGAGGAGTGCAGGCATGACATGGTGAGAGATGGGAAACAGGCTGGCACATGGACCCCACACTAGAAAGAACTCAACAAAAGTCAATTAAAAAAGTGTCTGGGACCTGGGCAAAACAGCCTTTACTGCTAATAAAGAGAATAAAGAAAGAGTATCTAACATATGTAAAAATGACCATATATAGTAAACTCAGATGTATCATGATATTTCAGACTAAAGAAGAAAAACAAAGGTGAAAGAACACATTACCAAACATAAAAAAAAATATCCCTAAGGGGACACTACAGGGCTAAAAAAGAAACCACCCATCTGACCATCATGTTCCTTTGGGCCCCTCACTACAAAAAAGTTAGAGGTGTTGGACCATGTCCAGAGAAGGGCAACCAAACTGGTGAGGGTTCTGGAGAATAAGTCTTATGAGAAGCAACTGAGGGAACTGGGGTTGTTCAGCCTAGAGAAAAGAAGGATGAGGGGAGATCTTCTTACTGTCTACAACTACCTCAAAGGAGGATGTAGTGAAGTGAGTGTTGGTCTTTTTTTCCAAGTCACAGGCAATAGGACAAGAGGAAACAGCCTCAAGTTGAACCAGTGGAGGTTTGGATTGAATATTAGGAAAAATATTTACACTGAAGGGGTTATTAAGCATTGAAACAGGCTAACCAGGGAAGTGATTGAGGCACCATCCCTGGAGGTCTTTAAAAGATGAGTAGACGTAGTGCTTAGAGATATGTTTTAGTTATGATATTTGTCAGTGTTAGGTTGATGGTTGGACTAGGTGATCTGAAAGGTCCTTTCCAACTTAGGCAATTCCATGATTCCTTTTCATGAAGGACTTCCAATGCTGACAGGTCTTTGTAACATAGACACACACACCAGCACGACATCACCAACCATAGAACTCAGAGGAGCAAAGAAAGGGTGGGTGTATATGTGTGTATACCATTGTAAATACATTATTACTGCTTCTTTTTCTGTAACGAATAGTGCACTAATAAAAATAGAACTCTTAAGATTTCAGTTATGCTGATAGTAAATTCTTTGCTTTACTTTTAGATATGATGTGCTGCTTCTTTCTCATAAATAAGTTTTTTGAGCACAACAATAAGTTATCAAAATAGTGTTTTTAAATTATATATTGATGACTTGTCATCAATTCTCTGCACAATTTTGCAACCATCCTTCAATAATTCATGAGTTCAATGTGAGCGCTTAAATCATTAAGAGTAATTCCACAGAAAAGCTGCAGTGCTAAGCCAAATCTGAGAAGAATAAATGACCTGCTCTTCCTTCTTTTCATGAAAGTGGTGTCGTATTTAAGTTGCTGTGTGTTTTTTGTCTTATATGTAGAAAGTAAATTGAACTGAATCCAGTAAAAATTATACTCTTAAAAATACTACCATGGTGTATATTTGTAATCATTCAGTGAATGCTAACCATTCTTAGAATTCAAATACTCCCAAGGGCAAGAAAAATCTGCAAGCTTCTTCAGTCATAGAATAACCCACATTTATATATCTACATGACAAAATGAACAGTAGCCCATTTCAGGTGCTGCCTCTAATCTCACCAACAGGTTAGTAGATTCATCTGCTGATGAATAATGGGAAAGTTAAAGGAAGTTAAAACTATAAAAGTATTTTTTCCAGGGATTGCAAGTGCAGGTTTAATTTTCTAGGAGTCACAATTAGGAGTTATCACAAATCTGGAACTGAGAAACAAGAATTTGAGAATTCAAACGGGAAACTTCCAAAGTGAAACTACTTGGAAGATGGTTTTGAAGGCACATTCAATTTGATTTAAATGCCTAGGACTCTTTCTTCACATTTTGCTGGCAAATACTAGAAATATTAAAAATGTTACTGGCATTTGAAACTGCAAGTAAAAATTTACAAAAAATGTCAAATGCAACCCCCTGTAATGTATAATAGGTTCTCCTCTGTATATAATTTTACAAATATTGTGGTCAGCTTTAAAAGATAGAAAAAAAGTGGTGATACCAATGACATCTAAAGTGCTAGCAAAGCTGGGGATCACTAGAGCAAAATAGCATAGAATATTTTTATCAGTTGAGGCTTACAACAATGATACAAGCTAGCCAGCCAAATCTATTCTCAGTTTACACCCACTCAGCACCATAACACCCTTCAGAAAAAGACAGATGTAGGGGTATGAAATATCATGTGGCATGCACAGCTACAGTCCACAGGATATCTGTCAAACACTCAGACACTCTCAGGGCACAGGGTTCCATGGACCCTCTGCAAAGTGAAAGTAAGGCAGAAATGAGAACTACCTTACCTGGAGAAAAGGCCCGAGTGAAGCCCACTATGACTCTGATGAAAACCAATAGCAATTTCTCCTTTTAAAGAGTAACAAAACAACCTAAAATTGTGGAATCCATTGCTACCCTCTCCCTCCCTGCTTCTGTCGTCTTCCAGAGTGCATTTGTATCTTGAACTATTAGCTTGTCATATGTGTGATTAGGTTTTGAAATTTGGAATTTAGCTCAGTTATGCTGCCATCTGTCAGGATCTGGTGCCATCTGTCAAAATAATTCATTTGGATTCCAGTTACTTCCAAACTGGTAGCTATGTGGAGGTCTCTCAGAAGTCATGGCATTCAATCATAATGCATATGTATAAAGTCAGATATGTCATAGTTATTTACCTTGTAGCATAATTGTCTTATCTGTATCACTTTCCTGATCTACCACTCTATACTATAAAATTATCACAGATTTTCCTAAATTCCAAAATTTGACAGCTACATGATTTAATTCTATATTAAGAGGGCTTTTTTATATTCTATATCAGGCGCTTTTTTCAACCCTTCATTAATATTATTTTCTGACATTTCAAGTCTGTGTAGTATTGAATCCCATAATGTCTTTGAACAAGTGAGCTCCTACGTCCTGCAGTCAGGATTCATCACATCATCAATTTAATATCTGATCATCCTCTGCAGTTGAAGTCCCTTCCAGAATGAATTAATTTCAAAGAGTTCATTCTTAAATCAGTAGGACAAATTGTCATGTAGAGGTCTCTCTCCGTTAACTGCTAGACCATGTTCCTGCTCCATGCAAAAAAAAAAAATATTTCCTTTATTTTTTCCATTTTGATAATTATCCAAATTAACTTACTCAGGGAAGTGTTATGCAATATCATAGAACTTTTTAATACAGCAGAGCACAGAAAGGTCCACTAGATAGAACATCACTCAAATTAAAAGTTAAAGATACAGATTTTAAACAGCAAATTCAAATCATGTTGAAAAGAGAAAGGGATGCAAGGTTTTAAAGCAAGACTGATGATCTTGCTAA
>VZTM01034997.1:283262-298536 GCA_013400555.1 Jacana jacana | reverse complement strand
AAAAAAAAGGAAGCTAAAATCTGTCCAAAGCCCTAAAGATACACAGTCTTTTGTCTTTTGCAAGTTGACAAAATAGAACGGTCATGAAATGAAAGTACGGTCATGAAAATAGGTGGAATAAGTTGCAAGAGATAAACAGAGAAAAGAATTTAAACCAGAACTGATTCTCAGTCTTACACCTCATTCCACAGACCAGTCTTCATGCTGATACTGCTGGACTGCCTTACAATTTTTTGGCCTGTGCCCTTATCTTGTTGTTTGCCATCACATTTGCTAATTGATTCTTGAGCACATTTCTTCTTGAAGGGCTCTTTCCTATAATAACCGTTTTCTTGTCCAAATGATCTTGCCAACCTTTTCTCCTGTTTCATCATAGGAATCATTTAAATTCATTATTCTTCTAACCTAATTTTCAAAGCCAATTATGACTTCATTACCTCCAACTTGCTATTTTATACATCCATATCATGTTTAACATGTAAGTTTATCACGTAATGAATCATGTCCCATTTAGTATTTATTTGAAAATAAAGTCATAAATTAAATATCCTCAACTCCTTCCTTATAAAAACAGTTCAACCATGAAAAGTTAAGTGAAATTAAGTAAATCTATTTGTGAAATGGAAAGATGCAGGAGATGGGGATGAGTGCCTTGTCCCAGGCAGCAAAGACATAGAAAGAGACTATAGGTCTCTGAAAGTAGAAATACTTTTATGAAGAAATAAGTCGACTTTATATTTTTAGTGCAAAGGAACTCAGAGGGGACAAGATTACTGAAGGCAACCTTAATTGAAAGCAGAAGGAAACCTAGGAGCTAAAAATGTTCCAGTTTTATTTTTAAAGGGGTGAGGAGGAGAAGGAATAGAAAGAAAAAAATCTTCTGTGAAGCTAAATTGTAAGTACAGGAAACCAAGGATCCACCCTGGGGAGTTGAGCCACATGCAGCCATGGGAGCACACCATAGCAGTGATAGTCCTGTTAAGCCAGGTGACTAGTCTGATGATGTAGATCTCAGCACACAGTGGTGCATGTCCTACAGTGCATCCACTCCTCACTCTACAAAGTGCCAAAATCTGGGAAAGAGATACCCAGCTTCCCTTATCCAGGCCATGGGCAAAGATGGTGTCTGCCTTTAGTCTATGGGTCAATTCTTTAGAGGTAATAGTTTTCTTTACTTTCTCTGAATTACCCAGCTGCACTGGATACCAACTATTAAAGAGATGCACATGCCCCTCTCAATGCTGGCCCATACAGTAGGCAGTCTACATATGGCCCTCTCTGATCAACTTTGTCCTGCACTTGACCACCATAATTTGGGGAATTTTTGCAAGCATAGTCCTGACTGAGGTACTCAACAGAAATTCTGCTCCTACAAAGCTGAAGGTGGAAGACAAGCCAACATTTCACAATACTGCCACAGTTTCTACAAAGCTGCATTAGATCAAAGCTTCATGTCTCCAGCATTTATAGTAACCTTGGGATAAAAGCAAGCATTCTTTTTATCTTGTTAAGGGGAAAAAAAAATAGCCGTAGGAGTGAGCCAAGTTCTGCTGAATTTGGCTTTGTTCATGGTTATTGCTCTAGCACAGACCATTGAGCAAGAGAATGGAAAACTGAGCCTCACATTAAAAAGATGCATTATCAATATCCTCGAGTCTAACAAATAGCAGCCTTTTTTTACCACACTCAGAGGTTTGATTCCTACACAACTGACCACCAAACTGTTCAGCTGAATTTTCCAAGATCTCTCAACTACTGTGCTTAGCTGTTTCTCAGAGTTTAACAAAGTCACTGTTACTACCAATGCCTGGGGAAGGTGTGACACTATGCAGACATTTAAGTCACGGCTCTTGACAGAGGCATAGAACAGATCAGAAGAATTTCACACAAAATATTAAATTTCTTCTCATTGGCAAGCTCATCTATACCTGATTAAAGTTAGGTGAAATAGGTATTACTGTGCAATTATTAATCACCTACTAATGACTTACTCTTAGTAGGTAGAAGTAGGGTAGAAGATTAGTTAAGAGTGGTTTTGGTCCATGTGATCTCCCAGCTCTTGCTTTGTGAGTGTTTCAGAGTGTGAAAGGTAGGGTTAGAATTATCTGTGGGAAATAACAGGTTGTTTTTGCATACAGGGGAATTCTTAAGGCAAAGAAAGGGAACCTTTACTTCTTGCAAAGGAGGCCACACAACAATACTTGGCCCAGCACTGGCCGTTATTAGTGTGGAAGATGATTAGGCTATGTTAATCCAGACCTCCTTGATGGGGGTGCAGCCTGGTGAGCTGACCTGTGTGCTAAAAAACATGATTCTTTTCCTGACTCTGCTGTAAATTTGCTGTGTGATCTCTAGGTCAGCCATCCCTGTGCTTTGTTTTTTCCTTTAACCTGCTGCTTTCTTAGCTGTCTAGACTCCCTTAATGTATATTCTTACTGTGACAGCACAGCGGGAGGCTGATCTTCCGGGCACCACCATGTCACAAACAGTAGTAGGTGTCCCTCTGCCTCCTGTGGCGTACGGAAGCCCACTGCCTGTACAACACTCCTGAGTATGGATTGTGATGCTGATGGAAGCACTGAGACTATTCTATGGGTTAAGCACTGTGAGCATTCAAAGGTTTATCTTAGAGCAGAGAAATAATTGTGGATGACACTTTTCTGTTTATATTAATCAAAACAAGTACTTTAAGATTGTCTGCTTTAATTATATTGCAGATAATTGTCATGCTGATTACAAGCACTTTACAGGGACTCTTTTGCCATCACTGATATGATTTTTTAAAATCCATTGGCATTTTCTTGTGAACAGCTGTCTGAAGTGCTGGTTACAACATCCCCACTCAACTCTGTAGGGGGGAGAGGTAGGATTGCAGCCTAATGGACTGCAGAGCCAGAGAAGACAAAAAGAAAGGGGAAGTAGCCCAAATTGAGGAAATCAAAAAGAGGAAAATTTACATCTATAATGTAACTGATGATTTCATCATCATCATCCCAGGATGATTTCATGATCCTTCATCACATCCTGGCAGTTATCCCGGTTGCCTTTCCCTCTTGTAACCTATGCTGCAAAACTGATGCTTTCTTTCTCAATCAGTCGTTTTCATGAATGAAGCTTCCCACTATTATGTGGGTGCAAGAGGCATGCCCCACTTGGAGACCAAATTGTCTCATGCTGCGGGCTGACTTCACATTTAGTATTCCCACTTTCAGTGCACAGATCGGGATTGGATCCTTTAGGGGAATGCTTTTGATGTGCACATAATTAAAGGATCACTTTAGTCAAGTGCCTTATACCATGTAAAGCAGATACCTCAGGCTGGGATTAACTGGGGGTAAAATTAAATAATCTCGGCCCCTTAGCACTTCATGTGAAAGGGACATGCACATGGCTATTATACCCTAGGCTGCATCTTCAGGTGATGGCTGCATGTTTAACTATCTAATGTTCATCTTTAACAAACCATTACGTGCTTTACAACAGCGTTTTAAAACAGGCTTGGAAAACATGGCTAAATTTCTCCAAACTGACTGTTTCGTTCCCTTCTTAAACCCACACGTAGTGCTTGAGCGCTACATTTACCATGCTCGGATCCGGTGAAGATCCAGCGGTGAAGTGCTTTCATTCCTGATCCTCTAAACGATCTCTTGCTCCCACCTTCTTGGTGGAGAGTGTAAATGAAAAGTGATCTAATGCTATAAATACTTCACAGTACTAATTCTAACTCTGGTGTAACTCCTTCCATCTACCTTTTTGCGCCAAGTCATGCGCTTCTGCTAAGGCTTCCTGTAACAGCTCAGATTTTGTTGACACAAACACAGTGGTGACGTACCTTGTGTATGGTTATCACCAGACACATTTGTTAAAGGAAGCTTGTAAGTGAATTTTATCCTAATTTAGTTTAGTTTGCCTTATAACGGGTTTCAGCATTTGAACTTCAATATTTCATCAAAACCTGCTGAATCCACTGTCTCCAAACAAAAGACACATTCTTTGGATAGCAACCACTCTGTCCAGAAAAAAAAAAAAAGACACAAGGTACCCAAGAGTACCAGGACAGGGACAACACAGTAACTACAATGTGCTGAAAACAGTGGATGGGATTAATATTAAGCACACCAATACATGAACTAAATGTTGTTTCCTCCCTGCCTTTCTAATTGCTTCTTACTGTATTATCTGGTTCCAAATACCAAATTAAGACCTATATTTAAACTTTTCCCTAATGTACCCTACTTTATCTTCTTCTTTTCTATTCTTTTGCTGGTATTTCATTTTGCTGTCAGAATTGCATATAGAAAAATACTGCAATGAACAGGGGAATTCAGCATGCAAGGGAACCAACAAAATTTTGCTGCTGCACGTGCTACGTTGGGCTTTTTCACTGTTTAAAGTGTTCTGCAAGAACAGAGCCTATTCAAATGTTCTTTTGCTCCTTAGTAATACACAGAGAAACACCCAAACAGAACAGATCGAGATGTAAAACAAAATGGACACAGGGGTGCCCAGGTGTGTGATCCTCCCAGCAATTTGTCCAGCTACTGAAACCTCTGCTATGAATTAATTCCCATGCTGCAGACTTACTTGCCTCAGTTCAGCAGAGTGACCCTGGTTCCTACAGCACTGGAAGGGATTTTAAAAACCTTGAAAATGGCGGGTTTGTGCTGTTAAATAGTAACGACTTTCCATTGGCTAGTTTCCTTAATTAAAGGGAAAGTTCAGCTGAAAATGAGAGGGCATATGACAAGGGGCTGAGAAAAAAAAAGTCTGCCTTGGGGATAGAATTGCAATACAAAATGAGCTGGCTGTGGTAAGGATTGCGGTGGCTTCCCCAGGCATGAGGGATGTTTGCGCAGCATGGGAAGGTGCGGGACTGTCGAGTCCACATTAAAATTCTTGTTCCACAATTACCATTCTGAAACAGAGTTATTTCTATATGTAAGTTTTAACTTCCTCTGTCATGCTTTTCCCCAGATCACTAACAGTGCCTCTGGGCTTTCCTCTGTCATGGTCTGAAGGTCACAGACTCAGGATGATCTGAGAAAACACTGGGGGCACTGCAAGGTGTGGTGAGTCCAGAGTTGGCTCAGGAATGAACAGATTGATGCATTCATGAAAAAGAGGGCACAAACAGTCCAAAAGTGGACTATGGCTGGTGTTGGAGTGACATGTAGGAGAGGGAATCACAGAATCAATGACTGGTAGGTGTTGGAAGGGACCTTCAAAGATCATCTCGTCCAACCCCCCTGCCAAAGCTGGTTCATCTTGGACAGGAACATATGCAGGCTGGAAGGAGGTGGTGTCTGAGCTGCAGAGCAGGTGGTTGGATTCAGGTTACTCACTCCCTCTCCATGTTTTGGAAAACTTGGGTGCTGGTAGTGTGGAGTTCTCTTCTGGCTGGTGGTCCCCTGTGTCCCTCATGAGCTTGTTATCAGGGTAGAGCACATGCCTAACTACACTCTTCTGAATACCTATTTTCACACTGCTCTGTAACTGTGCCAGGGAGACATACCCTGAAATAGCCCCTTTCAATTCTATAGGTGTTTGACTGCTACTAATTCACTAAACCCTGCACAGTGATGAGGAAGTTATTATTAGCCTGTTGTGTGGAGAGAGGGAGATGAAATACAAAAATGACATTTCTTTTCTTAAGTCAGAGAGAGTGAATGCGTCAGTGTGACTCCTGCATCCAGGAGATCTGGCTGTGAATTAGGAGGGATTTGGACATGGAGACACAGGTGAGAGCCCTTCTGCATCCTAACCGTATTTGCAGTTTTGTACCAAAGGGTTAGTAAGAAAGAAGAACCTTTGGGCTTTCAGCTACTTCTGACTGCTGCTTGGAAGGCACTGGGGTAGTGCCCTGTTGTTTCTCCATGTTGTTTCCTGGTCCTTCACCACCTATGCAAAGACCACAGTCTTTCCAGAGTTCCTCTAGATAGAAATAATCGGGCAACAAACTGTTATTCACAAGAATTCTTTTGAAAAACGATCTAAAAAAGCACAGGAGGAGCTGATAACCTTTTAGCTGATGAATTTTCTTGCCCTTCTGGCAGGAGGTTTTTGGCTAAATGTTAGCCTGCTGATGAGTGGACCTTTGAGGAAAATGGGCATTTACGTGCTTCATACATTTCTAAATAAGACCTTTGAAACCCCAGTGATGGCCTAATGCTTTCCTTCAAAAGAAAGCAATTAACAAAGAGGACTCTTCAGCCATAGAGCATCCACTGCAGCACTAATGGGCTGAACCACAAACTTTTCTTTCATTTTTCTTCAGAATATATTTGCAATTGTGGCTGAAGTTACAGACACTGCCTGAGAGGAACACTTGTGCCTGCAGCTGCCCTATGGGTTAAGAAAAGGCTAAGGAAAAGCAGGGTAGGGTATCAACGACACCTTTTACCCATTGTGTGCTCTTTAGAAACCATGCTTGAGAAAAGAGTTGAATCTGGGATTCCCATTTCACTGGTGGTATGCACAGTTATCTGTGCACTGAAATGAAGGTGAATCACTGTTGTACCTGAAGGGTGATCCTTCCTCAGCAGGACTAGTAGGTTCCCAGTGTACTGCTCCCTCAAACTGATAGCATTTGAAAGGAAATAAAACATTTATGATATAATGTGTGCAAAGACAAGAGCTGAAAGAAGGAGTCGATCTTGTCTATGTAAAGCTGCAAGTTTTTGCTTAAAGCAAAGTTACAGAATTTTTATCACTCTTACTGAAGTTACTTGGAAGTTGAATTGCCATTTTCTGTGAGAACAGAATTATAGGTTATTTTTTAGCTCCCTATAAATGTCAGTGCCTCCAGCATCTACACTAATATCAGATAGAAAATTCACTTTAGCTGGAATTCAAAGGAAGAAATTGAGTTCTTTAGTACAGTGAGAAAGGAACGAAAGAAGTGCAACAGAACAGAAATATTTAGTAAATGAAATAGAAAAAGAATTTTTGTGCTTTAATATCAGCTATTTACTGGTTTGGCTCAGTGATCATTTTATGCAAAAGGCAGTAATTTAGTGTACTTATGCACCACAATGTCACAATGGGATTCCTATTTCTAGAGTCTATTGTTATGATGAATGACATCTATTTTAGCAAAGAAATGGTATCCTTGAATGAAGCTTGTTGTAGGTATTTTTATCTTGATTTTACTGACAGATTGAAACATAATGATATTTAAAAAGAAATCTATATACAATGCTTAGAGCCTTACTCCCAAAACAAGGGAAAATGCTGCCACTGAAGATGATTGGATGTGGATTCTGAGGCAAGCTGATATAAATGCTTCAGCACTTGCACACCATAAGGACCACCATCTGCATTCAACTGTAAATATAGATAAGTAGGAGTTTCTTCTAATAAGCTTTTTTTTTTTTACCTGTGAAGTCATTAGAGGAAGGAAATGTCTAAACCTGCTGGATGGTTGCAAGCTTTTTCTTCTTTAGTCTGGTCTGCGTTTGAAGGTTTGCAGTTCTGTAGGAACCAAGAGTCGCTCCTACTCCTGAATGCCCATGGATGCCTTCTAGTGTCTTCTTATGGAGGTGGCAGAATGGAAGGGCAGTCAAGGTGAAAGCTGCCAATGCTTACTTTTCCTGCAAAAATCTCCTTCTACTGCCAAGAGGAGAGGAAAATTGCCAAAATTTTGATTTCAGCTTGATGCAACAGCTACCAAAGCAAGAGCCAAAGGCACATTTTGGTTGGAAAGGCAGCCATTTAGGGCACTAGAGATGTAACACTAGCAGACAATGACATGGCAGAAGCAGAACCAGCTGCAAATATCAATTGGTGGGAAGCAGGAGAACCTTTTCATCTGTGTTGCAGGGCAGAGTCACTTGTACACTGACCAGGGATTAGATCTGGGTAATGCCTTGTGTAGGTAGGTGGGAAGTAAGAGCTTCTGTATCTGCACATAGTGGCTGCCTAAAATATGACAGGTGCAAAAATTCACAAAAAGCAGATCTAATGAATAAAAAAGCAAAACTCACCAGTGGGAGAAAAGGAAAAAGACAGCAGAAAGATGAATAGGATGGCCAAGCATAACTCCTAGCTAGCTGTCCCCTCCACCATCAGCAGTAACACCATAGGCAGCGTTTGTGACACTGAAGACAAATCTCCACTGTCCTGGTTTGAGGTAAAACAAACCAATTTTCTGTTCAGTAGTTTTACTTTTTTAGCTGGGCCTCTTCTAACTAATTAAAGTCTGAAATTAACAGCACGTTGTTCAGAGACTGTTTCGTCTCATAGTGATAAGACCTGATTATACCAAGGGATGGTGCAGAGAGGCCCTTGTTTATACTTATTGCTAGAACAACCAAGGTCAGGTAATTTTATCAGGTGGCCCAAAACTGACCAACTGGGGTATTCCATCCCATCTGCATCATGCTCAGTATAAAAGCTGAGGGATCAAAGGGTCATTGGCTTCTTCCTTCAAGGAAGACGTCTGAGGAGAACCTTGTCTGTTCATCTGCCTTTGATCCTGATCCAGAATCCAGCTCCTGCCAGTCACCGAGTCCAGCCTGGGACGTTTATTGATGCTGCTGGTGACGTGATCGTCATCCTAGGAGCCTGATACGGTTTTGTATAGACTGTATACTTTTTTTTATCCCCTCTTTTATACTTTTTAATTTTTCTTTTTATTGTTTATTATATTATTATTATTCATTAAAGTAATTTAGTTTTTTATCTAAACTCCTGAATCTCTTTAATCCTTTTCCTCTTCTCTCTTTTCCTTAGTGGGGAGGGGCAGGAGGGGTCATCATCTGTCTGACTGGTCAAAACCATGACATCTACCCATCCTGATGGACAGCAAGGGCCCAGAGAAAGTTTCCCCAGGACTTTCCTATGCCTTTGTCACCTGAAGGCCAGTGCTCATTGTTGTCGTCCAACGTGTCACAGTAGACATTGCCACTATCCCTTTGTGGTCTCTAACATTATTTGATAGCTTAGCTTGGGTTGAACAATAACCCCAAGCATATTTAAGCATTTTTAATTGACTATATATTTTATTGACTATATTTAATTGACCATATTTAATTCTCTATATGGGAATGCTGAGTTCTACTATATATATGATGGCAAACCATGATATTACAGCTCAACAAGATGCAACAATTCTCCATTAAAACAGAAAGTTAAGGGGTTTGCCTAAGGCCTGTGGTTCAACTGTAGCTAACTGAAAAGTTCTAATGCTAGGCTTTAGATGCTTAGAAAGCAAAACCTGTTAAGGCAAGTGTTTAGGCTAGTATAAAACTTTACAGTCTGTGAGCTTTTACTAGCAATGAAAAGCCTGCACGTCCTGGGCTCCTGTACTCCACTACAGTGTTGGTGTCTTTGATGTATTGAGGCAGAAATTAAACTTTATGCAAGTCACTGTAAGTACTAAATACCCACTAGCAGAAGAACTTCTAGACTTGCAAGACTGGGAAATAAAAGCTAACAACTGGAAGTAGTTTTATCTGTCTTTGATTTACAGCTTTCAGAGTGTTTATAATAGCTCTATAATAAATACTGGTGCTTTGCTTTTGCTGTCAAGCAGGCACGCACACATAGAACCCTTCATCCTCTGATGTCTGAGACTACTGGGATTCATTAGAGAGAGTATTCATCTTGTTAAGGATGCATTAATAGCATTCACTGTAAGTATTAATCTGCTGTTGTCAAGCGATAATTGCAGAAGATGGTGATTGCATCAACCTTCACCAAGTTCAGCAGATGGAAAAGTCCTTTCACCCTTGCTTTAGGCACTTGCATCTGCAAAGTATTTTTGTGTTTTCAATCAGGTTAAAAACCTGTGACATATTTCAGATTTCAAAGAACCATAAAACTTATCTTCTTCTTGTTTCCTAACTTCTGATAAAAGTAATTTTTAGAAAGTGATCACATCCAACACAGGTCTGGTGAGCTGGAGTATTCCTAGATCACAAATCATAGAGGATAAAACTGTGCGAGAAGGTAAAAGAAGGACTCCTGAACAAGTGACATTTGCTTCAGGTACAATAAGCAGCACCAGGGGACATATTTGACCTTTGAACAGGCATTTTATTTCCAGATCCTCATAGAAAGCAGATTACTGTATCAAAACTATCATCTGTCTACTCTGCAGTCCACAGTAAGAAAGTCACTCACAGACCAAGATTCACCTCACGCTGAAGAAAACATCTAGTACAGTATATTGGGTCTTGCTGGGGTGGATTTAACTTACCCCATAGCAGCCCTCATAGTGCTGTGCTCTGTATTTGTGGCTAGAGCAGTGTTGGTACCACATCAACATTTCGGCTGCCTCTGAGGAGTGCTTGCGCAGCATCAGAGTTTTCTGTCTAACTGACCCCCAAAGGCCCGTAGTTCCAGGGTGAACAAGAGGCTGGGAGGAGACAGAGCCAAGACAGCTAACCCAGATTGACCACTGGGATATTGCATACCATATGATGTCATGCTTAGCCATAAAATCTAGGAGAAAGGCAGTGTGTGTGTTTCATTATCAAGGCAATTGTCTTCCAAAGTAAACGCTATGCCTACCAAGGCCCTACTTTCCCAGAAGTGCGGGTACAGTGCCTGCTGATGGGAAGTAGAGAATAATACTTTTTTCCTTTTCTTTACTTCTGTGCATGGCCTTTGTTTTTCTTTATTAATCCACCTTTATCTTGGCCCATGAGTTTTTAATCTTACTTACTCCCCTGCCCCTCGAGGGAGTGAAGAGTGTTTTAGTGGGCACCTAGTGGCCAGCCGAAGTCAGCCTACCACAAAAAGTCAGATGAATCGTGTCCTAGAAGTGCCCACTCCTTTTAGAAAAGGAGGAGCCCAGGACAGCCAGTTGAGATATGAGTATCTACACTAAAATAAGACACATCCCACCCTCTACATTCTTTTGAACTTTCTGATTAAGAACTGAGTTGTTTCATCTCTGTTACCAATGCCTCTTAAGTTATGACACAAACCTCCCTTCTGCAGGCACAGTAATAATCCTACATAGGTCATCGGGAGTGTTCACCTGCTCACAACCAGATGAGCTTAACAGCAATTTGGATCTTGATATTGTGGAACCATCGCTGTGGATGATTAGCACTATACACTTCAGTTTCCCTGTGTGGAACAAGTGTTGATTCATACTTACTAGCCAGTGAAGTCAACTGATTAAAAATGTTACTCTGATTCTTCCCAGAAATAATTACCTATTTGTCCAAGGCAGAGGATCTCACTTCTTCTGGAAATGTTATGGTAAAGCTTTATTCTCAGAATTATTTTTGTTCTAAAAGCCAAATAGCATTTTCAGTTATAGCTTAGGAGGTAAAACGTTTATTTTTAATTTTTCTTTTTTTTAAAATAAATCCAACCTGACTGTTGTTCCAATTTCTACCTGACATTATTTCTTGACAGATGAAGGCAGTCTGTCACAATGGTCTTACAAAGAAACAAGCAATAACCAATTTTTGGCACTCAAATGCAAACTTTCTTTTAGCTAAAGTTCAGGAAAAAATGAAATAGCAAGTAGAGGCTTATATGCCAGCAAACAGGAATCCTATTTATTGGCAGTTTCCAGAGGCTCTTTGAGCAAAAGAGCGCTACAAGGACTGGTCTCTGGGAAATGTTCTTCTAATGCCTGAGTAGCAGTAGAGAGTATTTCACAATTTCTCTTATGCAGCCAACTGTGACTTTTTCATTTCTAGGTTAGTTTTTTCATCAATTCCTTAATTAAAAGTAATCAGAGAACTGCTAAACATTTTGTTGTCTCATATTGGAAACCCACAAGCAAATTTAGCATAGAATAGCAATTTTATTCCTTCAGTAAGCAATAGTTGCCTTGCAATTTCAGGCTTGGAAGCTTTAGAGTCATTGCAAGATTCTGCAGCAATACAAAGCAGCCTCCTTATAGGAGCTAAGTGCTTTAGACACGCCAGGACAAATTCTGCCACGAAGATGCTTACATTGTTGAATTTTTATGAAAGTAAAGTTATCTGAACCTACACGCAAGGTATGTCACCCTGCAGAGTTAACTAAGGCTTTAAGCTGGATCTGACTTCTGGATCTACATACTAAGCCCTTCCACTGGAGTCTGGTGATGCTTTAAATCAGGTTTAATGCCAGCCAGATAGAGAAAGGATATAGGATAAAGGTTCCACTGTTTATTTCAGCTGGTATATATCTGATTTGCAGAGGAGATAAAGACAAAGTCCCTCGAGTGGTATTTGATACTTATTTTACTTTTACAGAAGAACAGACAAAAAAAAATTCATAGATGTACTCAAGTTTCAGCACCCAAGAGATTCCTGAGAAGCTCTACCAATATAGGGGCATGAACTCAGCAACATAAAGATATACCAAATTATACATAGACAGTGGCTAATTTTATCGGTGTCCCACTCCAGCAATGCTAACTCTGCTGCCAAGAGACAGTTTAGAAAAGCATCATATAGGTATTACCTGTACTTGGGGGTGTACCCAGGTATTAACTCAGGAATTTAAGAGGTGAGCACAGCAAAAGCCTCTTGCAAGAATGCAGCATGATCACCCACAGCCCCTTTACCATCTTACAGAAATACATTTTGGCCCTGGAAAAATAGCAGTGTAGGGAAACCACCCTGCCTACTGCACCTCACTAAGCACCACGTCTTGAGGAATCAGTGGAGAATTGTCCTATTCATCCTTGCCTGGTGCCAAAGCCCATGAACATATTTAACTAAGAGCCCTCTGAACCTGCAAACTCTACTTGTTTGCATATTCCAGCTTGTGCTAGACCCTGAAGAGAGAACTTTTTGATGAACCAGTTTTGCTTGAAGCAGGTCTGCTATTAGAGCTGGTACAGATGGCCAATGATATACTGGTTAGCATTTTGAGACCCACTTTGCATTTAGAAGTCTAGTTTCACATCAGAGAGAAGATTCATTACAATAAAAATTTCTAAATTAATTCATTTAAAGTTTTTATTTCTATTGGAGAATTGGAATCAATATAGGTTTCAAGATATTTCAGGCTATGGAAAACAGTCATTTCTTTAGTGAAAAAAGAGAACAAATTTTCCAAACTCATTTCTCTGCCTCTCTCATAAACTGTATCTCCCTGCTGCCTGCACACTGAAGGAGAGGTTGGTGAGTTTATCCTGCCTGAAAATCTTACATATCACTCTGAGCATCTCTTGAGCAAATAGCTCTCCTGTGACTGAAAGGTTCTTCTAGCACTTCACAGTTCAACTGGCTGGAAAACTTCTCAATTTCATTCTAGATAGCTCTTAAGTGCACAGTCTCCTGCCCAGCCTGGGCTTTTACCTTATCAACCCTCCTCAATCTCTAATGTTTCCAAGATGAAGCTTTCCTGACTTACAGACATCTGACTTCCCTCAAACTGTCCTCAAATTGCTGACGGTTGAAATGTGCCCAGCTTGTGGGACATATCCGTCTCTAGCATCTCACCACTGTGGCAAAATGACAAAAGCAGCAGTAGAGAAGTGAATTTATGATTCTATGTCTGTAACCTCTGTCAGTCCCAATACCAGAAGGATTATGCCTGTACCAGCTTGCAGTGGATAATTAGAGTGATCTCATCAAAGCATTCAGAATGTGTTTATCCACTTAAACAGTTTGCTTCCTTCAAGAAACATTTAAACCACAGAAATTGCAGACATTGAATATTTCCAAACCTAGAGTCTTGTATTCAGGAATTACCAGTGGTCTACTTCAGTAGCATTGCATATTCTATCCAAGAGCAATACATTATGTGAATTTAGAACCCATTTTTGTCCCATAATTGATATTCATAATTCAGTGTGATGCAAATTAAATAAATTGATCAAATTATGTTAATATTTTCAGTTCAAAAAAATATGCTAATAAATTTATCAGATAAAGAGAGGAATTCTCAAACGTATAAAAAAAAATCTCTTTTTCATGTAAAATGATCTTTCAGTGGCTGCAAATGAAGACCCCTATTGCTCAGGCAAATTAGCACGTATTTAAGTTAAGCCACAGGCATCAACTGATTTGAGTATATCCCCTAACAGGTATGGGAAGAAAGAAAGTACTTATCTCCTGCATGATTGAGAGCCTCTATTTCCATATAAGTGCTTAGAAGGAGCTTTACCCAGGAAAAGGAATGCCAGTCGCAGATAACATCAAGAATATTCACTCTGTGAGCAAAGCTGCCTGAACAACATACAGCTGTAGACCAAAAGTAGAAAAAGTTTTATTTTGTCTAGATGATGACAGTTTTTTAATCTGGCATATAGAACTAAAATGTATGGCCAAAAATCCAAATCTAAAAGCAAAGAGCTCTATAGTATTTTCTGGCATGGAAACTACCTACCCGCTAGTTCTAGGTCCATTTCTTAGAACAGTATCATGGGTTTGAACCATTAGAATACAATTTATCACTTTAAAATAATGCTGCACAAACAATTTTGGTTACTTCTGAAGGGAGGAAGAGGTAAGGCAAATTTTCTCATAAATCTTAAACAACTGAGAAATGGTCTATAAAAGTTGCTCAAAGAAGTTGTGGAGTTTCCATGCCTGGATTTACTCAAAATCTACCCAGATATGGCTGTGAACAACCTGCTCTAGAGGGCTCTGCTTTAGGCAGATCTGGTGGACAAACAATCTCCAGAGGCGTCTTCCAACTTCAGTTATTCTATGATTCAGTTCTCCTATTCTATTAAAACCTATTGTTTATACTGAACTGATCTGAATTGATTTTTCAAATGGTGTAACAAAGAGCTTCACAATTCAGCCTTAAGCACAGCCAAAGGAAATTCAGAAACTCAGTTATGAGTAATTATTAAATTCCAGTTACAGATTATTTCAAAATCTAGATTACAGATCCCTTAAATCTTTCCAGCAAAGATTTTCCATCAAAACTTTCTGTTTCTTTCTTTTTTTTTTTTTTGATGTTTTGTTTTGTAAGAGGAAAAACTTTCATTTTTTATGTTTCCAAAACATGTGAAAGATTTTCTTTTCCTCTAATTTTTATCTTGACTTTATTGTCCTTTGGCAGGATTTGTTTATTGTGAGATTTCAGTTATTAAATCCAAAAAGATATAAAACTGCCTTAGGATGAAATCTTCATATCCATTTTTTACATGAAAGAGAGTAGAAAGTGTAGAGGAAAAAAAAATAAACTAACATCAAAAGAAATGGCTTGTGCAGCTTCTTTTGACTTTTGACACTATTTAAGATGTCTGTTTATAATCAACAGTTACATAACCTGCTGTTATTGATCTCACAAATATCCTGTTTACTGCTAGGGGATTGCATACAAATGCAGCATAGTTTAAGAACTGTAGGAACAATGATTT
>VZTM01034997.1:250561-283118 GCA_013400555.1 Jacana jacana | reverse complement strand
ACTTCATTTTTTTATTTTAAAACTTGTTTCATTCAGTGTTTTATTTTCTGTTAAAAGCAGTTCACAATGAGGCAAACATTTTCCTTTACTATTTTCATTCAGTAGGCAAGCAAAAAATGCCATTATTCACAAATATTTATTGAGCACACTTCAATCCTCTAATCATTTGCCATAGAAATGCTGAAGCCTGTTTCTTTTTTTTTGATTCAAACTCAAAATAGTGAAATCAACTGGCTTCGACAGTATGGCATAAACCAAAAATTTCATTCATGTCCCTTGGCAATATTGTATGGTTTGTGTTACAACCACTGTCATAGTAAAAGAGATGAGTATTCCACACCGGTTTAAAAGAAATGTTTATTATTTGTGCGTTGAGTTATAAAAATTCAGGAAATTTTCCAGCATTCCTCAAGATAACACCAGCAAAAATACCTGCCCAAAGAGCAGTGAAATAATTAAAGAGATAGCAGAGGATACCTTTAGCTTCATAATCATATATACAAGAATAGAACCTAGTAAATAAATCAATTATTATTGACCGATTATTATTTATCAATTAAGAATGAGTCAGGCATGCTCTCAGTCACCTCCAAAAACAGTTTTCAAGGTTGATTAGATGAGAAACTTGAGTCCTTGAAGAGCAAGCTGTTGGGCCTAACACTTTCCAAAAAGAAAAAGAAATAGAGCTCTCTGAATCTATCTATAACACAGGAGACAATGTGTGAGAATCTGACGGTACAGGCAGAGCATATCTACATATGAGGAGATCTACCAGAGTCTACCTGTGCTGCAGCCGTATGGTGTTGGAACTGAAAATCCGTCTCAGGCTGTATATTAATCTGTTCCAAATTACATGGGCATTCTGCATTTATTTCAGTTGCTAACAAGGAACTCATGTATTAGGTAAAGAGTAAGATCTAAATAGATTACATGGTAGAGCCTGAAATCTCTAGAGAAACTGAAAAAAAAAGTCATAGTTTGACCACTTTATTTCTCAAAATGAAAGACTAAAAAAGGAAACTAATCTCTAGCTCAGGAATATTTCCAGCTGCAGTAAGTCCAAGCTCATTTGCTTCACTCACAGAAAAGACTTTCCTTAAATGTGGTTACAATAACACAAACTGCTGTTTTATTAAAATTAAGCTGATAAAAAAAATAAAACTAACTTTTAAATGTGCTGAAACTCACAGAATTTAATTGAATTTGACTTACTGTTTTACCTTTCCTGCAAAGAAAAAAAAATAGCTGCCAACCAGATTCTACGTAGATATCAGTTCGTCTGTGCCACTTCAATGCCAAGATAAAGTGTGATTTCATTTGTTATAGGGTAGCACAACAAATACAATTACATAAAGTAATATAGAAGGAAAATAGTCTTGTAGTGTTCATAGGTATTAGGATAATGAAGGAATGTCCAGACTATGCTCTGAGGAGATTTAACACAAGAAAACGTATTACACTGACAATGAAAATAGCCTTACAATGAAATTATCTTGTAATGGAAGAAGAAACACCCCTTTTTGTCCTGGAGTGAGACAATATCCCCCTTGGAGTGTCAGGCAACAGGCTTTAAATATGTGAAAAAAACATACAACTCTTCCAGAAAAAATACATCAAGTGTATCTAGCCTGGAACAGAATACTTTGCAGGCACCAGAGCTGCAGTAATAAGGTTTATCATGCTGTCTTCTACAATACTCTCAACAGCAAGTTAGGGCAAAATGACCTGGGCGAAATTCTTGTCAGACAGAAAAGTGACTGTGAACAAAAGTCAGAGTGTAATTACCAAGAAGTTACACCAGGGGTTAAACTTGAAAGATTTATCAAGTGCAGTTCCTCCAGGATCCAGTACTAACCATATTTCCATTCTATCATCCTTGTCATTAATATATGTAGAGATTGAATTTTCAGTGGAAGGAACTGAGGCTGAAATTCAGTGTGACTTTGAAAAACCAAGAAAGTGGCCTGACAACTTAAAACAAAATTCAGAAAAATACTGCGCTTTAATAGGAATTATTAGGTTTAAAAGTACCAAATGGGGAAAAACTGCTTATAAAGTTCTTCCAGAATACAGGAGTCTGCAAAAATCAAAAGTCACAAAAAAGCCAACAAATTAGCCTGCAGGCCACATGAAGTAATCTTTCTGGTCTCCATAGCTGAATTAAGTTCTCAGCAGGAGTTGTGTGTCCAGTTTTGGGTACGACAATGAATGAATCAAAGTCCAGAAGAAAGGAACAAAAATAACGACCAGAGGACCTTAAAATGTGTTTTAAGAGGAAAAGCTGGAGAGATTGAGGTTTTTGATCCAAGGAAGAACAAAAGAAGAATCCCACAATAGTAGTTTTACTATATATAAATAGTCTCTGCAAAGAAAAATGAAAAAAAAATTGGTCAAGTCCACTAAGACTGGGAAAATTGCCAAGGTTGAAAACCTGTAGAAAGGAAAATTTTATTCAGACAATAGAAGAAGCTTTCTAATAGGTGAGATAGTAAAATACTGGGGGGGAAATGGCTTAAGAAACTCCTGGAACTGAAGGTTACTGAAAGACAGGTTAGACAAACTTCAGTCAAAACGGTCTACATAACGATAATTTGGGCTGAAGGGTAAACAAAAGACACTTTTAGGGGCCTTTCCTCCCATATTTTCCATGATTCTGGGAAGCTAAGCTCCTGTTCCCCTTATCTGTTATTTGCCTCCACCAAGGGCAAACACTTCACTCATGGAAAACCCTCAGTGCTCTGTAGGTTCTGTCGCTCTATTTGTAGTGTGGGCTACAGCTATGCTATAGACTGAGAAAATCAAGACAACAAAGCTGTTCTTTCACACAGCTTTGTTTTAATTTGTACATCACAGAGCCCTTGAGAAAGGAAACATAATTGTTTCATAACTGAGTTATGAAAATGATGAAACTTGCACAAAGTCAGTCCCAGAGACAGTGATAGAACAAGGAAGGGACATCATGTCTCAAGTTCTTGTCTCATCCTCTGTAATAGGTAGACTCGTTCATTCACTGACTCATTCATTTGATTCATGCTGTATATTTTTTAATTCTGTAATTGTCCTTTTGAAACATCATCTCACCTTCTCACCCTGTCCTAAGCATGCAAGTAAGACCTTGAGCAACCTAATGTTACCTGGAATTTGGCTTTTAGTGAGGGAAGGTGGAACAGAACACCAAGAGAACTCATCTAGCAACTTAAATTGTTCAGTACCTCTATGGCTCTCTAATAAGACACAAAAACTCCTACGTACAGAATTTTATAGCATAATATCTTGGATGGACCTCATGGAGCTGGTTGAAGCCCTTTTAGAGTGAAGTGGAGGTACTGCAATGGTGGTCACATACACATCAGTATAAGCAGAGTAGGAGAAGATGTGCCAGAAAAAGAAGGATGGACTCCAACACAAACACACCCACATCTTTCCTCCTGGAGCCAGGACTGGCCAGATCATCCCGCCCACAGGGATAAAAGACTACACCATGTCTATCTGCAAAGAGGAACCATCTAGACCAAACAGAGGTGCTTGTTTGTAGAGTAAACTGGTGTTGGTTATCAAATACTCATTCTGTCTCACTTTCACTGTTTGGTACAGTAATTCTACATGTAACGTTTCATCACCACACCAAACACTATGTTCTGGCTGGGATCCAAGAGCGGCTGGACCTGGGCAGATAAGGTTGCACCACACAGGCTGCTGCAGAGCCAGAACCTGAACCCCAATCTTCGATGACAAACTGTTAATGTTGAGTCATGGTTGCCTAAATGTATTCTCTCCCCTTGAATTCTCTGCCTCTTCCTGCCATCTTTCAATACTTCTTTTTTTTTTGTTTTTTTTTTTTCTCCTTCATTTCATCTGGCTATGCACATACAGGGACTGCTTACTGAAGTACAAAGAATGCACATGCAGTGAGACATTTTCTCTTGGCATAATGACAATTGAGCTAGAACGATAAAAAAATTATTGAAGCAAAAATAACAACAAGAACTGCAAGAAAAAAATTGTCGTCTTTTACTTTCCCTTAAAAAACTTTACTTCCCCTAACTACTTTGTGTGCTTTTGAAGTGTTCCTCATACTCCATTTGACTTTTAAAAGTGTCTTGCAAAATGTCTGAACATTCCCATTAAAAAAGATGGTCATTTGGCTTTGGGTATATTTCAAAGAAGTAAAACTTATATGAATTACATAGGGGATAAAAATACAATTTATCCTTGGTTTAGCTTTTCCTTTTTGATGAACAACCATGATTTATAATAAGTAAAAGACACACGGTAGATCGGTAGACACCTTCTATTGCTTATACAAGCATAGAAAATCTCTTTTCTCAGCCCATGCTTGCTTAAAATCCACCCTGCCAATTTTTTAGCTGTGGTCAATTAGACATTGCTCTGTCATGGGAGGCATCCCATTACTCACAGACACCCAGTCAACTGCAAAACAAAAGCCAACTGTCACAGACTTGTGGGTGTTTGACAACCTGCTCTGCACAGCTGCGCACCGAGAACACGGGACTGAGCACAGTCCGGTTCAACTCCTGGGATGTATAATTACTTTTATACTGTTATCATAAAGATGTCATCCTCTCTGTAATTAAATCTGTGCATCATTAAATAGTCACTGCTTTACTATTTACAAAAGCGGTGAATTTAATTTGTCATGATGCTATCCTCTGAAGCTATTTTGATGATTTGACATATTTTAATTAGCTCCAAAATAGCTTGCTTCTTGTATCAACTCTGCCAGAAAGAATTTCTTGCATTTAGAACAACAGCAGCTGCCTGGGATTGCATGAGATCACTGTTTATCTATCCTACATACTCTCAACATGTCAAAGATGTCCATTTTATTCTTTTACAGGCTGTCAAAATGAACTGCACTAAATCATTCAAGAAAAGCATACTTAGTTTTTTCCTCATCTGTGGATAGTTGTTCCCACCAGATTTCACCAAAGTTTCAAAGTCCTGTTTTTTTCAGTTTCTAAAATACATCTGGAAGCTCACTGATGCTTTTAGAATTAGCCCATCCACCTCTGGCAAAGGTAAAGGAACACTAAGCTTCAAAACCACCTGACTGCAACATCAGCCCTCTGCTGTCAGCCCAAATCAATGCCTGAAAATGGTCAAGTCAGTGGCCAGGAAAGAAGTTAATGGTATGAGAGTGTAGAGGGCATTGAGCTGGGCTTGTAAACACAGCTGAGCACATCATGCACACATAAGAACAGCTTAGGTAACATGGAAGCACAGCTCAAACATAATACTTAGGTCAGACATAGATACAGTAACCATCCCCTAATGTCTCCATCTCTCCCTCTTAAAAGGGGTTTTTGTGGCTTATTACTGCCTGCAGATCAAGTGGGTGACAGACACTGAGGTTGATTTGGAGTGACAGCATACCCAAGGAGTCCTACTAACACTCGCCATCCATTTATCCCTTCCCATGCCACTGCATGCAAATGTTTTACTCTCCTTGACTACAGTCTACTGGTTTGTAGGAATGTTTTGAGCTTTCCAACAGTGGGAAACCACTGTGGGCTTCCATGCCTGGGCACTCTGCCATGCTACATGAGATGCTTTGGAGAGTTCCATAAACCACTCTTGGGCAGCTGAGTGTCTCCTCCTACACGTGGGATCAAGCAGAGCCTGGGGAGGACTGCTTTTGCCACCACTTCTGTGCCTTGCAGTCACTAAAGATACCCAATCAGTGTGTTTAAATGTAAGTTACTGTAATTGGGAAAGAGTGGCTTCCATTCAGACATGTGACATTTTCTCTTATACTAAGCCTCTTCCAGTGGTAAATGACCCCATTTCTGTTACTAATAATAGGAAGAGATAGTAAACAGAATCTCTAACATCAAACTCATAATGTAGTAAGTACACATCTGAGAAATGGCATTTCTCTATCATGTAGCATTATAGAAGGTAAAGGGAACTCAGTGCTGACCATCCTGATGCAACAATACAATTCAGGGTGCAGCAAATAGATTCCTCCCAAAAAATGCACATATAGTGCTGCATCCTGCAACCAGAAGATGTCCACAGCACCCATTCACAAGGGTTTCCAGCACAAAGGGCCACTGAGAAGCTACCTGCTACTGGCAGAGTTTCCCAACCATCTTGGACTTGATAATTCAGGAACTAGAGTCCTGGGACAAGAATGACATGTCTCCATCAGGACCACAAATGCTATGATCAAAAGCAGTTAGTGCAGAACTGAAAGAATAGTAAGAAATTTCCAGAAAGAACTTGGAAATTTACTTTAATCTGTCCCCACTGGTACAGCAAACACCAAAAATTCCGAACAACAGAAACACTTTTTAATGCTATCTCAGTCTGTGATAGAAGAAAAAGTGTGAACCTTGAGGACCAAATTCCAGAGCGTTCATTTGCATTGTTTTCAGTGCAAGGAGGAGCAGTAGTTATGGAGAGTCCTAACCACTCATCAAGATAATTAAGAAGGAACGTCCTCTCCTCCTCCTCCATCAGCAGTTCTAAATGTTTGTAAATAATACACATGGACTACCCTAAGGTAGACTGATCGGGTTCAATTTAGCACTTGGCAGAGGGGCTTGCTGACTTAGCAATGAGTTTGCCTGACTCTTGGGTCCTAGTTACAAACAGTGAAAAACAGTGGTTTAATTTAGTGGAACGTGTTTGCAGTTTTTTTATTACCATGAAAACCTGACTCAATAACATTAAGCCAAGGTTCTGCATCCTTTTGGGTCCTGGAAATTACATTTAGGCACTTATTTAAGTGCTCTGGTGCAGCCACAAATTTCACTTCAGTCAAGGTACAGATGCTCAAAACATATGGACCGCTGGATACCTTCATTTGGATACCTCAAACCTTCATCCCGAAGCCATTTCTGCATGTCTAACAGGATTTGAGCTAAGTCAGAAGAGCTGAATTAAGTGCATAGTTAAATACAAGTCAGACTGTCTTAGCACTTCAGAGAACAGTTTTGGTCAGAGTAGTTGGGTGTAGAATTCATAGTCATAACAAAGACTACCAAAATGTACCCATCTGAAGACGTAACCGGCTGGATAGATGATGGTAAAGCAGTGGATGTGGTGTACCTTAACTTCAGTAAAGCATTTGACACAGTCTCCCACAACATTCTTGTAGCTAAACTGAGGAAGTGTGGCCTGGATGATAGGGTAGTGAGGCGGACTGTGAACTGGCTGAAGGATAGAAGCCAGAGAGTGGTGGTCGATGGGACAGAATCTACTTGGAGGCCTGTATCTAGTGGAGTCCCTCAGGGATCAGTATTGGGACCGGTACTGTTCAATATATTCATCAATGACTTGGATGAGGGAATAGAGTGTACTATCAGCAAGTTTGCTGATGACACCAAACTGGGAGGAGTGGCTGACACACCACAAGGCTGTGCTGCCATTCAGCGAGACCTGGACAGGCTGGAGAGTTGGGCGGGGAGAAATTTAATGAAATAGAACAAAGACAAATGTAGACTCTTGCATCTGGGCAAGAACAACCCCAGGTACCAGTATAGGTTGGGAAACGACCTGTTGGAGAGCAGCATAGGGGGAAAGGGACCTGGGGATCCTGGTGGACAGCAGGATGACCATGAGCCAGCACTGTGCCCTCATGGCCAAGAAGGCCAATGGCATCCTGGGGTGTATTAGAAGGGGGGTAGTTAGCAGGTCGAGAGAGGTTCTCCTCCCCCTCTACTCTGCCCTGGTGAGACCCCATCTGGAATATTGTGTCCAGTTCTGGGCCCCTCAGTTCAAGAAGGACGGGGAACTACTTGAGAGAGTCCAGGGCAGGGCTACCAAGATGATGAAGGGAGTGGAGCATCTTCCATAGGAGGAAAGGCTGAGGGAGTTGGGTCTCTTTAGCTTGGAGAAGAGGAGACTGAGGGGTGACCTCATGAATGATTATAAATATGTAAAGGGTGAGTGTCAGGAGAATGAAGCCAGGCTCTTCTCAGTAACATCCAATGATAGGACAAAGGGTAATGGATGCAAGCTGGAACATAGAAGATTCCAGTTAAATATGAGGAAAAATTTCTTCACAGTGAGAGTGACTGAACACTGGAACAGGCTGCCCAGGGAGGTTGTGGAGTCTCCTTCTCTGGAAACATTCAAAACTCGCCTGGATGCATTCCTGAGTGATCTGATGTAGGTGTTCCTGCTCTGGCAGGGGAATTGGACTAGATGATCTTTCAAATCCCTTCCAATCCCTGATATTCTGTGATTCTGTGATTCAAACTGATGGTGTCCCTTCTCACTCTTCCTCTCCCTGCTGCAGGGTGTGATCCAGCCCTCATATACCTTCTCCCACAAAATATTTCAAGTTTCCTCTGCCCAAGATCTCTTCTACTGCTGTAGAAAATAGTGATCATTAGCATAACAGGCCACAAGAAAAAAATTCCATTTCCTAAATGTCGGTCATAGGAATCCAGGCTACAGTTAGTGCAATTTGAACCTCTTCAGCCCTGTCAAACAGGAATAAATGCCAGACAGCTTTGCTGGCTGTTCCTGCCAGATAGACAATGCCAGGGCATCAAGGACATAAAAACCAACAGCCACAAAATGCATACCAGTGCATTTCATATGTTTAAGGAACAAACAAAGTGCTGCTGGAAAAATAGGATAATAATCAATGTCATTCTCAAAATGTCATTGCACATCTCAGGAATAGTCTGATTTATGAAATTTCCCAAATTCTTGATTTCTCAAGAATATTAAGTTTCCTTGTCTCCTAATCATCTTTTCTTTTTAAGAAAATATTGCTTTTTAAAAATAAAAATGGTAAATAAATAATTGAGATTTTGTTAATTTCTCAAAACAGTTCTCTTTGCCCAAATATTTTGGAGGTCCTATGCACCCTTTTGTGAATACAAAACCTTGGCAATACTGTAAACAGCCTTCAAATCTGAAAAGCAAATAAAAATCAAAATAGAAATGTAACTATGGAAACTGCTGGTTGCTTTTGGAGCTGTTGTGAGAAGTAATCCATTGAGGACAATAAAAATAAAACTTAAGATATAGGTTCAACCCTGCTTTCATTCACAATGAGGTAAATTTGGGTGTAACTCCAGAGAAGTCAGCAGAGTTCTTGCAGCTTTATCTCGATACAAGTGGAAACAGGAGCTGATTCACTCTCCAGTCTACTGAGGAGGAAAGACCACTAAATTTAAGAATACTGACAAACAGGAAAACAAAGTCAGTGCCTCAGCAGTATGCCCAACAAAAGCAAGAGTCATGCAGTCAAACTGAGGCTTACTTGCTGCCATGAGAAATCCTTGGATTTATGACTGCAATGAGACATTTCATCCAGTCTTGTTAATTGAACTTGGATCTCATCTCCTGCTTTCTGACAGAAGTCTTATCTGGCAACCATGCAGGTTTTTTGAGGTTACCATCAAGAAGAGAGATCATCCAAAATGCAGAGCATTACCCACCATTTTAGGAGACAGATTCAGGTCCTCAAAACACACAGGGTTCAGACAGGTTGGCACAAGGTGATTCCAAGAGAGTGTTACTGTCAAAATTAATAAAATATGTATTTAGATTTCAGCTGGCAGCATTGACCTTCCTAATTCACTCTGACAGGCCCTTTTGCAATTTTTCAGACAGGTCAAAAGAAGACTTCTGCAAATAAGCGTATGCAAGGATTCCGAGTGTTCACCATTCCTCCAGAGAACACTTCTCAAGTAATTTCATTGGGTGGGCTCTCATATAACTATTTCATGTATATGTTTTGCAGAGATCTTGTCATGCTGTGCTCTGGTATTAATAAAAAAGTAAAAACAGGTTTGGGTTTTTATATATGATTCACATGATCGCTATTTAATATTTATTCTTGGACAAGATCAATTCATTTTTCACAAAGGAGTGTGCTTTTCTCTCCCATGTCTCCTCAGAGAGTCTGTGTGTTTCTTGCAATTCCAGCTAGGGGAAACATCCTTTAATTCAAACGAAAAGGATGTGTTGTGCTAGTCTTCAAGACATTATCATCCATGCATTTTCACTCTTAAAAAGGCACCAAGTGAGACATTCCACTTTGACTGAAAAAGCACAAGGCGAAACAGGGAGATGTACTCACTGGTAAGATAGAGTTAAGAGCCAAGAATGAAAAAAAAAAGAAAGATAAGAGGAAAAAAACAAGAGCACAATTTGTGGGGAAGGGAAAGGAGATGTATATACTCTATAAGACAAACTGTCTCAATACTGGTTTGTAAACAATCCTCAAGTCAGTTTGAGAATCGTGTTTCTTTTCTCTTTGGCTAGGTAATAGTTCCTCTAAGTGTCTGTTCTCTTCAAGGTGTTCAAGAGACGGCTTGAAACCTACCTTGGAAGGCAGCCAACAAGTTTCTGCCACTGCGCAGAGGATCTGCAGCTGAATACCAATTGATTTTACTGTCTAATACTCTGAGTCTTGACCTATGCACCTAGTGCATAAAAGAAGAGATACTGAACTTTGGGTAACTTGCTTTGACAAAATAAACATCATGAAACAGAAGGCTGTGACTAGTTAATATGAATTACCTTCGCCATCCAAATTATAAAACACAGACATCCTAACATATCTTCTGTTCTCCTGATAGATATGGTGCAGGTCAAACCAACAGAACTTTTCCCCTTCAACAACTAGGGGGCTGCAATATCTAGCATGCTGTAGGAAAGACCCTTTAAAACGTATAAAACACTGAAGTGTAAGGCAAGGGCAGAATAGAAAGCCCTTCATTTACCTTTGCTGCTTCAATGTATCACAGAAACTTGTATGATGCTCTTCTAATGCCACTAACATTCATCTAAGAGATAAAAAAGCACCATGCTGAGGGCTCATGAAAACTCCTCGTTTTGCAAGATCAAGATGGTCTGAAAAAGTTCTACCAATTCACATAGAGCCAGCTATCGCCCAGCCCTTCATGACCACAGAACAAGAGAAAACGCAACTGAGAAATCTTTTTTCCACTTTATGTTCAATCTGTATAGAAGCTAAATAGTCTTACAGCAAGGGTTTGGCTGTGAATAAAAATCCAGGTGAAAAAGAGAACACAGGGGAGAAGCAGGACACTCTAGGGCCTACAGGCCCAATCTAAACTCATAGACCTTTTCAGGCCTCGGTTTGAATGTCTAAGCACAATATTGCCCCAGCTCAGAAGGGCACTGTGATAGCTGGGAAGCAGCTTGGGCAGCTGGAGTGAGATGCTGGTAAATGAGTCCTGTTATCTTGAGGAAGTCTTAAATGGGATCTTGACAGCTCATTTATCATCATTAGTCATTGCCAGGGACTTTACGGTCTCCTGGATTAAGTTTGTTAAAAGTTCTGCTAGCATTTGCTCCAAAATCAGTAACATACAATTTGGAGTCAGAGTATTGATTGAACCACACTCTTTTACTTGCAATTAATGATCGGTCAATGATATCGGTTCAACCCAGGGTGTGTTCAGATATCGACTATTTCTCATGATACTGTATGTGTTCATGAAAAATTGATAGTTAACTGTTTTTAATGAAAAAATGCCATCATGCATTTTGCCCATAACAAGTGTAAGACATCATAATATGCCAAGATATGGAGAAGAAGAAGGTAGATTAAATCCCTGCATTCTACAAGACAGAGGTCAAGCAAGGGTTGTAATAACTGAGTTGTAATAACTGAGTCTGTTTGGACAGATGCTCAGTGAAGAAGCCAGGTATAAGTCATAGAGCTAAAGAAATGACTGTCAAAAATCAGTATAATTAACCTGGGACAACTTGAAGTAAAGATCTGTAAAAAGGTATTAACCTGAAGACCTCATAAACTGGAAAAATAAAATTTACAGAGTTAAAAATAGGAGTAAGCAGATGATCTCAAAATGCACCCCATCTCAGATTTTTATGTATACAAATTTACCGGGTATTTTTATTTAACCTGAAAATTCATATATCTATCTAAACTTTTAAAGGCAGAACAGAAGCAATTCTTGAGGAGTGACCAAAAAAGAAAACAGACCTGTTTAGGAGAGATATGAAGATTGACAAGGGAACAGAAACAAAGGTCAGCTTCATTGACAAAAGCAAACATGTTGGGACTACTATAGGAAAACAGAGAAGTAAGCAGGTAATGATGGTAGGGGAAGTGGAAATCAAAAATGTGAAACCCAGGGGTAACAGAGTGAAATGTAAGTTTGGACAGACAGAACCTCTGTGTTATGTAATGCTTAATCTCTGGCCATTCATTGCTAACATGAGACCACAACCAGCAAGAAACAGCATCTAAAAGGAGAAGTTTTCAGAAATGCACAGAAATTTTCAAAAACAAAACAGTAGTTTCAACAAATGACCAGCACGTCTTCCTACATAAAAATAAAAAGAGAGTGCTAAAAGAGTTGTCAGCCAAGCCTCTTTCCATTATTTTTCTGAAGTCATGGCTAACTGGGGAGGTACCAATGGACTGGCAGGTAGCAAATGTAACACCTATCTACAAGAAAGGCAAAAAGGAGGATCTGCAAAACTATAGACTTGTCAGTCTGACCTCGATACCAGGGAAGGTCATGGAGCAGATCATAGAATCATAGAATCATATAGGTTGAAAGAGACCCTTGGGATCATCAAGTCCTATCATCAGCCCTACTCTACAAGTTCTCCCCTACACCATATCCCTCAACACCACATCTAATCTACTCTTAAACACAGTCAGGGATGATGACTCCACCACCTCCCTGGGCAGCTGATTCCACTGACTGACCACTCTTTCTGTGAAAAACTTTTTCTAATGTCAAGCCTAAATCTACCCTGCTAATTGCCCATGAGAAGAGACCAGCACCAACCTCTCTACAATGCCCTTTCAAGCAGTTGTAGAGAGTGATGAGGTCTCCCCTCAGCCTCCTCTTCCTCAAACTAAACAATCCCAACTCCTTCAATCATTCCTCATAAGCCTTATTCTCCAGGCCTTTCACCAGTTTCATTGCCCTCCTCTGTCCTCGCTCCAGCACCTCGATATCTCTCTTGTGTTGAGGTGCCCAGAACTGGACACAATATCATCAATGAAGATATTAAAAAGGAAAGGCCCCAATACTGAGCCCTGAGGAACACCACTTGTGACCGGCCACCAGCTGGATTTAACTCCATTGAGCACCACCCTTTGGGATCGTCCTTCCAGCCAGTGCTTGAGCATATTGTACACTCATCCAGGCCATAAGCAGCCAGTTTTTCCATGAGAATGTGGTGGGGCACAGTGTCAAATGCTTTTCTAAGATCCATATATATTATATCCACTGTCTTCCCCCCATCCAACAATCAGGTCACCTTATCATAGAAGGAGATCACAAACCACATAATGGACAGCCAGGGGATCAGGCCTAGTCATCATGCGTTTATGAAAGGCAGGTCCTGCCTGATGATCTCTATGACAAGATCAGCCAATTATTGGATGAGGGAAAGGCTGTGGATATTGTATATCTAAACTTTCGAAAAGCATTTGATACTGTCCACCACAGAATTCTCATGGAAAAGCTGGCTGCTCATGGTCTGGATGAGCATATGTTCTGCTGGATGAAGCACTGGGTGAATGGACAGTCCCAAAGAGTGGTGCTCAACAGAGTTAAATCCTGCTGGTGGTTGGTCACAAGTGGTGATCTTCGGGGCTCAGTATTGGGATCCTTTCTGTTTAATGTCTCTATTGATGATCTGTATTCTAGCCACTTCCAGATCACAGACATTTATAAAGAGAGACTCATATTCATGTAACTTCAGCAGTTTCCCACCTGTTCATCATTCTACCTATGCCAGACAGTGGTGACACTATGGAAAGGGACTGGGTGACCTGTGCTTTCCTTTGGATTGATTAGTCAGGATTTCTTGTTCTTTTTGGAGTTGTTTGAAGTACTTCTTAAGTTACACATGGCTTTCCTTGCATAGAGGAATCTCATGTAATAGAGTGATCTCATTTTGAGCAGAGGGGTTGGGCTATTCTATGCGTATATGTCTTTCCTATATCAAGTACTCTGTGACTCAATGATTCTAAATAAAGGTAAATCACCAGTCTTTCAAGAAACTGCAGTATGATTGCGGCTATCTCTAACAAACTCAAGGCCAAGATGTTTTCACAAGCATCTGCACAGTCCAGAACCTGCTGTGGCCTGGGAAGGGAGAGAAGCAGACTCACATTCCCCAGGAAGACAAGGGAACTGAACCCAGATTTTCCACATCCTATATGGTTTCCTAACAAAAGGGCCAGAAAGTTATTGCCAATGTAGGAAATGGAACATGAAGGAGTTTATTCCCAAGCCTATTTTTGGGTGCTTACATTGAAATCTTCTTTCCTTCTCAGTGGAGAGAGCTGGACTCTGGAGGGTGATGGAAAGTGCTGAAAAGCAGGCTACTGTTCTGAATTGCCTTTAGGAATAATTCTGCTCTGGCCACAGCAGTACATGAGCTACCCTAATGAGGTTTTCAAGAGAGCTATTGTTTCTGCCAAGCTTCATGTCCTATATTTGCATATTCTGGCATTTAAAATGCCTTGAAAATGAAGAAATAAAAATCACTGCCCTTTGTAAATCTTAAATATGACTATAAGCAAATAGCTTTCAGCCTGCAGACTCATAGCACCTTCATGGGCAGAAATAGCCAAAGACAACAAACACCTTGATCATTACAGCAGAGCTGCAAATATTATGGACTGCATGGGAGGATCAGATCAGTGAGCCTGTACCAGTGTGTTGTTTAAACAGGGCCAGAGGGCCTTTGGGTGTTGTTGAGCTGAGGGATGACAGACTGGCTGCAGAGCAGAGGCAGTAAAGGGAACTGGAGTAAGGAAAAGGGAAAGAAAGTTTGCAGCACGGGACTGTAGTGATACTTGTAACTATGTAAAATAAAGCTGGTAGAGTCTTCTATATGGAGACTTCTATAAGTGTTAGAGATTTAAGGCCTTTTTCTCTTCTCAGGTCTAAGGAGGTAGAGGAAGGGCAAAAGGAGATGAGTTCCTTGGTTAAAAATAAAAACAGAAAGGTAGCATGAAGATTGCATTATTCTAATGTAAAATTAAATTATCTACCTTGCTGTTACTGAATAGGGTGTTCTAATATAGAGCCCTGACTCAGATTTTAAGACCAGCATGTACCACAAATAAGAAATGAGCAGGCAATGATTTTACAAGGTCATTTAAAAAAGATCTGGAAATACAATTAAGCTTCAAATGGAAACAAACAGCTAATCCACAAGACTGTGGTTTTTTTCATGTTTTCTTTTAAGTGTCTGCCATTGAGAAACCTCATCATGCACTGACAGTATTATAAAGGTGACAAGAAGGCCAGATGGAGTCAGGTTACTCTTGAGACTTCTGCTGAATTTCATAACCGCCTTCATTTTCCTCAGTCCTAGTAACACTTTCCCTAAACTTGATAGGCACTTTGGAGAACTGATTTTCCAAAAGAATGGGGATAAGCTGACATGAGTGTAGAGGAGCTCAATGAGAATGATGAGTTGGATGAGTCAGTTGTCCTCAAACGTATGAGAAGGAGTTACAAATCAGACAATTCATAGAATTATGGAATGAATCATAGAATGATTTATGTTGGAAGAGACCTTAAAGACCACTTAGAGTGGACCCTAATGTCCTTGTAAGATATTATTGCGCATGTTATCTGTAGATAAACTCTGAAAGTCAGTCTGCTGTTCACCACTTCTGAATGTAGCTGCAGATACCAACAAAATCACCTTCTCTACCAAATCCAGTGAATTTAGCTAATATACATAGGAAATAGTCTTGTATGTTAAATTACATTACAGAAGTTATTCTGATTGTTTACTCCAATTCTCTGGCATCATATTTAGATCTTTTCCACTTCACCTAGATTTATCAAGATTTATATCACTACAAGATTTTAGATGTTACTAGACCCACAAGACAATTTGCTCATTAAGCTGGGGAAGCTTTAAGGAAGGGTTATGTTCCATGGGCAAAAATGTAGCAGGATGATTAATTATGCAGCTCAGGTTTTTGTGGTTTTTTTCCTGATGAATGCACTTTAAAGTGCTGGGTAGGAGAAGACTTTGATGAAACATGAGTGGCATTAACACAAAATAGTACAATAGTCACTGGTGGAAATTTATGGCGTTAACTTTCTACTCTGTCTCTCCTTGTGTATATATACAGCTTTTTAAACAGACTTCTGTTTGGTGGATTTTTCCCTCTCTATGTAGCTGACAGTTTTCATTCCAAAAATTATGTATTAAATTAATAATTTGAAAAGTTTCATTGTAGTAACCTGTAAGAAATTGTTATGGTAGCTTTGGTTCTACTTTCAGTGCATGAAAAATTTACCATGATCATTTTCCATACTTAAGATGTAGTTTAAGCTTTATAGCACAAAGGTTTTGTATTTTCAGGAATAGAACAGCTCTTCATTCAATTTTCCAACTATATATTTTATTTTTTATAAATTTATCCTTCACTTTCTTACAATCCCTTCATTGCTTATTCCAGACAGTTCATTCTCATTTTTTTAGTCAAACCTGTGCCAGTTCCTGATGTGCAGTCCCCCAGTCAGATCATTCTGCATCTTAAACTCGCATCCTCACAGCACCTCCCGGGTGCTTCACACATGTTCACACCAGGAAAATGTGAAGCAAATTCTTTCTCATTACAAAGGCTGTTGTAAGTAATAACTACACAATTATTATAACATGAAAATACATTGTTGTGAGTGTGCATAGTGTGTTTCTTGAAGAATATCTAAATTTTTAAAAATTGTCTTCTCAACAGAAATGCCATTTGTCTTCACTAGAAACACCCTTTGCATATCTGTCACCAGCTGTGTGTCTTTAACAATGTTCTTTTACCTCCCTGTATCTCTCTTTCTTGTCTGGGTTATTTTGCTGTAAACTCCTGACAGGAAGGATTGTTTCCTATTGTGCTTTTGTACAGTGCCCGCAAAAACAGAAACTTCTTCTTGCCACCAGGTTGAACTCTGTATTTACCTGCTCCATGTCGGGGCACAGCCTACACGTTAAGCTGCTACAGGACTGAAACAAGCTCTTCAATGAACCACAGATGCTCATAAAAACCAACAGTTCAGAGACTAAACTGAACCTCACAGGATTTGTGCATCAAGGCTTTATGCCTCATTTTGGCTAAACTGTTGACTGGAAAATAACTTTCAGCCTTTAAGTTTCCCTTGACAACCTTTTTAAAAAAAGGAAACAAACTAGAATTCATGACCTGTCCTCTCAGTGCAAAACTTTTCAGTTTAATATACGGCCTACAAAAACAAAACTAGAGGCTAGTTGTTTCAGGTGAGACACGTGATCAGCTGGGAGATGTTGATTTCTTTGATTGGAATAGTTCACACCCACCATGTACTGTGTACTACACTCAGGTACTAGATGATCTTTAGGATCATGTTTTTAAAAGTGCTTGAATTTGACACAATACTTTGGACAACGGCAGTTTTAGTAGAATCATTACCCAGGAAAACACTCTGTAGTTTACCCCAAGGTAAACTTTAAGGGACCTTAAAGATCATCCGGTTCCAACTCCCCTGCCATGGCAGCAACACCTTCCACTAGACTAGGTTTCTCAAAGCCCCATCCCACCTCCCCTTGAACTCTTCCAGGGATGGGGCATCCACCGCTTCTCTGGGAAAGCAGTTCCAGTGTCTCACCACACTCACAGTAAAGCTTTACTTCCTAATATGTAATATAAATCTACCATATTTCATTTTAAAACCATTACTTCTCATTCTATCACTACAATCCCTGATAAAGAGTCCCACCTCATCTTTCCTGAAGGTCCCCTTTAAGTTCTGGAAGGCTGCTATAAGGTCTCCCTTCTCTTTTCCAGACTGAACAACCGGCACTCTCAGTCTATTTTCATGTGCTCCAGCCCTCTGATCATGTTTCTGGCCCTGGCTCCTCTGGACTCACTACAACAGGTCCGTGTCCTTCTTATTTTGGGGGGTCCAGAGCTGGATGCATTATTCTAGGTGGGGTCTCACCAGAGCAGAGTAGAGGGGGAGAATCACCGTCCTCCCTGCAGATCAAAGACATGCTATGTCACTTGTCCTCAGGGTCCGAGACTGCATCCTGGGCCATTTTATTTGTGATTGTGATTTTATTTGTGATTGAGACCATGTATACATGGACCAAATGCAAAGCAGGCGTATCATGTTGATGCAGTAACAAAACAGCTGTTCAGTCCAGCCTCAATGCTTCTCCTACAGCCTCAGCAAGGGAAGGTCATGTCATAAGCTACCTATAAAAGCAGTTTATTTTTTCAAGAGTAGAATAGCAGGAAAAACACATCTGACTGCTGTTTGGTCCAGTCACATACCTCTATTCATGTCAGGTGAGGTTTTGACTTATTTTCTTAATTAGATTTAAAGAATGAGAACTTGTGACTGGCCACATTTTATTTTCCCTTCACTTTCTTTGTTCCAGAAGAGTTGTCTACAGTGTTTGGCATGCTCCACTTTCTCCCTCTCAGTATGTAAAAATTATCCAAGACTGGACCTACCCTGGTTATTAACATATCTAAATAGATGAAGAAGCCTTTTCTCTCAGGAACTCTTCCAGGCAAAACTGGAGCCCTTTTTTTGAAAATTAATTTAACAAAAGCTTCCTTAAAAGTGCTATTTAACATCTCTGTATGAGATAAATAGATCATGCTAAATGATTAGAATTTTTCCTCCCATCCTTAAAAATAGTCTAAATGCCATAAAGCAGCTTAGGGGAGTTTTCCCCAGAGAAAAGCACCAGAAGGCAGAAAAAAAAGCACCAGAAGTGAGCAGCCTACTCTGTAGGATCTCCCAAAGAACTGCAATTCAATTCAAGACTGTGGCAAGCCAGGTCCGCATGCTCTGGAGCTGGTTTTGCAACCACAGCAGCTCAGAACCATGGAAACACAAAATTACCACCTTCCCTTTGCTGCCTCTCAGGAGCAGCATAGATTCTGCCTAAATGTCTGTTTACAAACAAACCTCCAGAAAAATGACAGCAACAAAATATTTATGACTCTATGGTATAAAATTAATTGGTCATTTGTATGTCAGTCTATATTTTCCTATTTTAAAAGTCAACACAATTCCATTAGGTGATAACTGGGGACAATATTAACTGGAGAGCCCATAAGCCTTTTGTGAATTATCTGGGCTGCAAGTACTTAGCTAATATGGTTTACCTTTAACTCAATTATGTCTCCATAGCAATTGTTGTTTACACAGTATATTTGCTAACCTAGGATAATATTCTTTCAATGTGATTCTTCAGAATTAAATTAATACACCAAGTTTATTAATTTTAATTGAAACGCTAAGGAAAAGCTATTAAGGTACTGATCATCAGCCTAATAGCAATAATATATATTCTTTTTCTCTCTTTAGAATCTGAAGTGGACAAAATGGCAATTAATAACAGATGTGCCACTCAGATGAACGTTTGAATGGAATAGACCTGTAAATCCAAGAGAAACCTAAAATGATGAATTATTTTATTCACTACCATAAGGGTTGGGTTTCCCTCTAAGCAATACTACTGAATGAAAGACAGAAATTAAGCTAGATTGACTCTAGCAAAGTGATATTCATCTGGATCTGACCTCTGTGGACCAGGAGGAGATACACCATCTGACTGCTCCTGAGGCCAGAGGTTCTGAGCACTCACTTGAAAACAAATACTATCTACTATACAGAAGTCCAGCCATGGCCTGACCTTACCTCTACCAGCAGAGAACTGTAATAACTCTTGTCTGGAGACCACATACTCTTTGCAGAGGTATAAATAGCTGGGACTTCCACCTGTCATTGATTGATGCAAGTACAATTATGTTAATGCTAAACGGATTCATACCAGCTGACAACCTGGCCCTGAGCCTCTTAGAAAGTAATTCACATTCAATCAAAACACAATGAAGTATCTGTTTTTCTCAGATATTTTGTTTTATAAGTATTGCTGCTGTTGTGGTCTATCTGCCTTTAGATAAAAAATTATTGGGGCAAGGACACAAGGACTCTACCATCAGGCCAGGCCCACTGAGAAAAAAATAAAACAGCTTATATTGCTAAAGAACAAAATAAAACAAAGAAAAAACCTAAACCACCACAGTCTTCCCATTGGTTCCTCCTCACCCCAACTAAAGCTGACAATGCAAGGAGATAAATCCTTGAAAATACAAGACCCAAGCATTTTGACTGTGCTCGGAAGGGACAGTGTGCTTGCCCATCTCTCTTCTGCTACAGTAAAGTCTGTGGGAGTTTTGATTTCTCCCAGAGCCAAAGTTCTTATTTTCAACAAGCCATGTATTTAAAGAGAACCTCCTTAAACCATTTCATAGTTCACAGAGATTACATATTTTGATCTTTGAAATAAGAGGTTAGACAACTGGATTTACTGTTGGTCAAGTTAACTGCATCATACATTGCTACATTTATTTCCAGACTTCACAAACAGGCAAGCAATATTTTAATTTATGCACATTGATATTTAGTAGTTTATCTTTTAAATCTAGCCCTAGAGTTCCCAAAAGGGTTACCTACATTCATTCAAAGCTTGAAGAACAGTCCTTTTTGCATAAATGTGAAGAATAAGAATGGCAACAAGGTACCTCAGTGAAAAATATATATAGTTTATAACTATTTCCCAAATACAAGCAAAAAGAACCTCAAAACCCATTTGTATGGGCCTTGTTATATGTAAAGATAAATAAGGAAATGTATTTATGACATATTTCATACTTATTATTACTTATATTACTAGCAAATATTTTTCCTAGTCATACACTTTCCATAGTGTGAAAAAAAGAATAGTTGACTAGGTTTATACAGAGCTGCTTTTAAACAGCTCTGAAAACACCTGGCAAACTATTCCTTTTTGGATTTAAATAATTTTTTTTTATTTATTTATTTATTTGTAAATAAAGGATTACAGCTAATGGGTAAATATTAGACTTAGAAAGACAGGTTTTCACCAGGGCAAATAGAAGCACTACATTCAAAATATGAGGGTAGAGTGATGAGATATCTACAAGAGTTCCCTCAGGAATGTCTAGGTATAGACCTGGTGCATGTTGAAGAAAAAGAACAGTTCATTTAATTTTATGATCGCTTTCCAACTTCACTCTGTTTCCATAAGTTCGTAGTTAAGTAGAAATGGAATGATGCCTGAGTTAATTAAGTTAATCACATATTTGTCTCTAACAGCAGGCATGGAATAACAACAGGATCCATGATGATCACCTTTTCTGTTAACTCCCCAAATTTCTCTATAGATTTGCCATAAGTAGATTTTCAGATTGTTTCATTCCTCTTGTGACTTGCCTTACTGAAAGTATTTTTTAGGTATTCAGAGATTTCAGCAACAGCACAGACTTCCTATTATTTTATTATCATTATAAGCACAGATACATGACCCCAACTTCCCTATCATAACCCGGTCCTCAACCGCTTTTTCTTATTTAAGTTACTAATAATGAGCTCTAACCCACAGTCTGTGAAGTAATCCAGGAATTGCTTTCTAAGAAGTTGCCATGTGGAGTTATTTCTCCTGTTGCAGTCTCCTCCCAGCTGTACCATGCAGAATCCTATCATTGGCTCTGTGTGCTTTGTACAGACACACGTTACTACAAAAGTTGGATTTTCTTTCGCAAGAGAGAATACAAAAAGTGACAACTAAAGAAAGCCTGTTTTCAGACATTACTTGTTTTTCTCAGAATCTAATGAGAATTGTATAAAGGTCACATTGACTGCTCAGTCTTAATTTCTGTGAATCCAAAGCAGAGATTAGAACAAAGCCTAGTTCTTCCAGTCTGCATTTAAAAAAGGGCAAAAACCTCACAACAAATAACTCTTTTGTCAAATTAGATACCAGTTAAGATGCAGAATCTGCAGTTTCAAAAGTGCTGTCATTATTTGTATTCTTTATTTCTTTTAGGCAGCTCATTGCAAGATTTGGTACTTGCTTTCTGAAATGTTGTGCAAGTTACTCATATCCCAATGCCATTATGCATCTTATATAATAAAAATCTTATATTGAAAACATGGGAAGTTCTATCCTAGGATGTAAGCTAGCACAAAAGACTACTTCATTTCCCTAAATATCAATTATGCACTAAGCTGCTCTTGTAGATTGCAGTTGAGATGGGCTATATAATCTTCAAGATTTTCACCTCACAGGCAACTGTTCATGACAATAGGCCATTTTTAAAAGATCTGCGGAGAAGCAACTATCCTCTCCTGCTCTTGCAGCTGTATTTTTTAAACTGACTTCAATTCTAGAGGATTTTGTTCTTGCTCATAGGTTCTTGGCACTTTCTGTACAAGTTGAGTGGATCCAGCTGTAAGGGAGTGACCTGTGTCCTCACTTTTCCAAGGGACTTAGGTAAGCATCTAACCACTGTGGAGCCAGATTTGATACGTACTTTCCTCCAGTGCTTCATGAACTCAGACGTGTTTCCCTCCACTGAGGCTGACTTTGGTGGATCCCCTTTTGAGGTTCCATACAATCTCATGCAGCTTCCACTGGGTTAAAAGGCTGATGGAAACATAGCACTGTAGGGCTTAGCATGTTGCATCATTCCCCTTGCAGATCCAACAATAAGTTCTGTGAAGATCCCATCTTCCTCTTGGTCATACTAAAGAAACCTGAGGTCTATCCTAAAAGCATTACAGGTTTTAGTAGACCTAGTCAATTGTTCATTCCTGATATCTAGTGCACCTGGCTCATTCCTTTTCCTCTAATCAGGATGTTGCTCTAAATGCTTTCAGGTCCATAAAGTTCTTGGACGATACAGATGATTGCTTAAAACCATCTGGACTTGCCAGGTGGTATTATATATACTAATCAGCTATGGAGAGCAGTTCCCTTACAAGCATTACTTAGTTATCAGCAAATTTTAGATACAACACATTTTATCAACTACAATTTCCATAATTCTATTTCTTCATCCCAATGTTTGGTCTGTCTGCTAGTGCTAGGTGTCCTATAACCACACTGACAAAAATGGCATGAATCCTTGATTTTGAAGTAGAGGTTTCAAAATCAAATGCTCACATGTGTGGAAACACCAGGATTACAATTGCTTGTGAAATTGTAATTCATCTTCTTCATGCACACATTTTATTTGGTTTCTAACACTAAATTTACATTGTATTGCTTGGGCGTGTTTCCAGACCTACATCTTGTTTGCTGTTCAAGATGTACAGTGCCCCTTGAGCAGCCATTTAATAGTTTATTTTTTTCCTCCCTCTGAAGGATAAACATTCCTGTCAATGCTTTGTTTTCAGGTCTATTTAAATGGCAAAGCAGTTCAAAATAAGTAAACTGATCTTCTGAGCTGAGTTTGAGCAGCTTGCAGATAAAAGAGATGGAGAAAGTGGCAGCTCTCCTTGGAACTCAGAACAGGATATTTTATCTCATAAGCATGTCTGCATGCCACAAAAAAAAAGATGAGATAGGTTCCCTTTTCAGCCTTCCACATGCTTACTTCTGCTTCAACCACTGCTTTGACCAGAAGAAGCCAAGAGCATAAACACTACTGATAGATAAATCTGCTGGGAATGATGCAAATCTGGAATGTGACATTCATTGCAGAAACCACGGAGCTACTTGTATGCATGAGTGCTGCTACTCAGGCAAAAAGGTATAACCTCTTGAATAGTACTTAAAGTGAGAAGCTGCAATCTTTGTTGTTAAACTGAGGACTATCTGAACTCTCCTTATATCAATGTTTATGAACAGAGTCTATTACTTAGTTACCTTCCAGCTGTCCAGAATACCTTCATGAATGCGAGACAAAGAACTCTTTTTATGGTCAGTAAGGAAATACTTCCAATCTCTCTTCCTACCATTTGTCTGAAAGAGAAAAATCCCAGAAACAAAAAGGCAAGATGCCTCCTTCTCAGCTCCCAGTACTACAGCCCCAAGGACTGCACACAGACAGCTTCTGAGTGCTTTGTTGTTGTCACTGTTCTGAGCTATGTATGCCACAAACATTCACAAGCTGGTGGAAAAGGGAGTATATGACATGGCTAGCAGCACATAAGCTAATGTTCCTTGGTAGCCAACATCATGTAGGCTTCAATTACTACAGATTATATGCATGTTCCTTTCACTTTAGCAGGGATCTGCTGATAAATTAATGGTGTTCAGGTTGCCTTGGGAAGCAACCTAGAATAAGGATGTGGCACACTGACTGCCCAGACCCCAATTTCCTCTGTAGAAGGAGATCATTCTTGAAGGTACGTACTGTTACTTATAACTTAGATTTAGAAATCTGTCTTTCTTCCCACTACAATGTCTAGGCTGACAGAAACTCTTTGTGATCAGGGATGTATCATAATATTTTGGTTTTAACATCATTTTTTGTCTATCTTTTTTTAAGTATATTTTATTAATTATTATTTCTGCCTGTGTCCATAATTCCTGATAAAGAGCAGAATGAAATACTTTTTGAGGGAATCTTTTTGGTCAGAAAACTGTTGATTTTACAAAATCAGGTGTTTGTAAGGAAGAGGCTCCTTTAGGAAAGCTTTAACTGAGAGATCACTCCAACCTTGCATAGATTTTACTTTCTGATCATAGAGAAAACAAGCACTCCACTGCAGATTATCAACAAGCCAAGCAAAGAGCTAAAATGTATGAGACTTGAGTTCAAGTTATGTCTCTGAATCAAGAAAAAACATTAACTTTTTCCCTATAAATTAAATAATTTTGTTTCCCAAGGCCTACTGGCTATTCTATTGCACACACCTTTGTAAATTTCTGTTATACATATGATGCTTCAAGGTTAGAAACAAGTGTTGGAGGGAGAAGAAATATCGTGTATTAGAGCAGAGGGCAAACTTTAAGCCACATAATTTTTTTCCAGTTCTTTGCACTCCTAAGATGCACTTGTTTTTTCCAGCTGTAGCATTTGTTTAATAAAAGATATTTCTCCTGATGAATCTGCCTTTCTGGAAAACAGTTTGTCTCTTTCTAGTTTGCTATAGAAAAAAAAAAATCAACAAGAAAACAAACCCAAAACAAGACCAATATCTCAAACAAACATCACTTTTCAAGCAGCCTGTCTTGCCTTTTAGAATTTGTGAAGACCTTCATCGAGTTTTTCCTATTCTCAGTAGGAGACAAGTTCAGACACATTCCAGTTCTGTCTAACAGTGTCTTTGGCCAAATGGTGTTTCAGGTAGGTTTGAAAAGAGAGAAAAGGAATTCGGTCTTCTTTAAGGCTATCAAAGCATACAATAAATTCATCACACACGCAAGAGACGAGGTACAGATTACTCCAAGCAGAAATTTTATTCTCAGTAACATGTTCCCTCTGAAGACAATGGTTTCTATGTAGCCAAAGTCATGTGATATTCCCGTATCTCACATTTCCTACCTGATTCTTAATGTTCAAATTACTAGAGCTTTAGACAGAACCAATTCCCAAAGGAACAATTCTTCCCTATTCCTTCCTGGGCAAAACACATGTTCACAAGGAAGTTTCAGAGAACCATAGAATGGTTAGAGTTGGAAGAAACCTTAAAGATCACTGAGTTCCAAGACCCCTACCATGGGCAGGGACACCTCCCACCAGAGCAGGTTGCTCAAAGCCTCAACCAACCTCCCCTAGAACTCTTCCAGGGGGATACACTTTCTTTGACTTTCCTTTTCTGGCTGACGTACCTGTAGAAGCCCTTCTAATTCTTTGCATCCCCTGCCAAGTACAGGCTTCAGCTGTGCCTTGACCTTCCTGACCTCACCTCTACACTCACCCTCTATGCTTCCTGGGATACCTGTCACTGCTTCCACTGCCTGTGCACATCTTTCTTGCCCTTTAGATTGACCAACAAATCTCAACTCTTTTATGCTGGTCTCTTGTCATCCTTTCCTGTTTTCTTACATTTGAGGATTAAGAGTTCTTGCGCTCTCTGGAAAGTGTCCTTAAAGGTATTCCAGGTCTGTTCTACTCCCTTGTTCCTGAGTGTTTCCCATGGAGTCCTACTGACCAACTCCTTGAAGAGCTGGAATTTCACTTTCCTGAAGTTCATAGTCCTGACTTTACTCTGACCAATATCCCTAAGGACTGTGAATTCCACCAGTGCATGATCACTGTAGCCCAGACTGCCTCCATTATTGATGATTAGCTCATTTGCATTGGTAATTCATAAATCAGCCTAATTTTTTGTTTAACTTTTCACCTCTCTGATAGTGACAGTAAGTTGCATCTCTTCTTATAGCCACTGTCAGATGCCAGGAAGGTAGAACTTCTGTACGATCCTCCAACCGAGTGGATAATACTTTAGGAATAAGTTAGTTGATATAACTAAGCCTCCACCTCCAGGCAACTTATTTTGAAAATCCTGGCATTAAAAGGAGATTAAGGAATGAAACAATAAAGTAAACATTGGCCAACCAGAGTGGAAGTGCTGAAAAGGGAAGCATTTCTTTGCAGATCACAGTATTTTAAATAGCAATCTATACAGAATAGACCACACTCTCCAAATAAGTTTTCTAGTGGTTATTTCAGAAGGAATGTAGGAGGAGATGCGCAAATCAGACCTGCTAAGATCAAACTATAGCACAGCAGCTTCCTTTTTCAGTAGTCTAGGAAGATATCACCCACGCACATTTGGTTCCATCAGCGACATTTAAAAGACTGGTTTGTCGTAACATGGTCAAGCTTTCTATACCTTCTGCTGACAGCAGGGATGAATTTTTTCTCAGTAAGGGATTTTCACATCTTGGCCCAATATTTCCTGCTAACTATCTTCGTTAATCACAACCAACTGTTTCAATGGAAGAAGAGGGAAAAAAAAGTCAGGCACTCAAGGGAAGGCTGCAGACATGGAAGGGTTGTGGCACCGACACAAACTTTCTCTGAGGAGTTGAGAGAGGGATGAGAAGTGTCACCATCAGCTGTGAAGAAATGAGGTGTTCAGGCATCCCAAAGACTGGTGTCTTAGAGCACAGGCGTTCTGGTAACAAGGTTTTTGCCACATCATCACTTGTTTTCCTTAGCTTTGTGTACTGAGACGGTTTAGGCAGCACAGTTTTTGAGGGCAGAGAGAGAACAAAATATAAAATCCTTGCATCTGACTTTGAACCACGACAATTAAACTTAATTACAGAAGTCATTATGGGGTTTTCCCCACTCTGCTGTATCTCTGTAACGGACTCCACATCCTAAGTCTCTCAGATGAGAGAGTCTCTTAGCTCACAGATAAAATTCTATAATTTAGGAATGCTGAGAACTGGTTTTTACCCCAAACTGCAACATATGACCTTAGTGGCAGGCATCAAGCCCAGGACATTTACCCTTGACTCCAGGACCAACTCCAGGCCAGGGAAGCTGCAGCTGACCAGAGCACAAGCCAGGTGATGTGTTTCCCTTTGCTTCCCCATACCCCATGGTCCTGCTATGTGAGATGCAAGATGGCAGCTACAGAGGTGCAAGGCTGCTGCAGGTCAAAGTAGTGTCAGCGCTCCATGTCTCATGACCCTACCTGGAGTACTGTGTCAAACGCTGGGGCCTCAGCTTAAGAATCACAGAATCATAGAATGGTTAGAGTTGGAAGGGACCTTAAAGATCTTCGAGCTGCCACCCCCACGCCATGGGCAGGGACACCCTCTACTACCGCCACAGCTGCGGAGATAGAGAAGGCAGAAAATCCCCATCCCACATCCCTTCCTCTTCCCTGTCCCAATTAGGTTGCTGAGCAATCCTGTTTTACCAGCTTCCGGATGAAGAAATGAACTTTATTGACTGGCACAACCAACACGATGCAGCAGAAAAGCACCAAAACTACACCTGAAGAAGACACCTCAGTGCTAGGCCCATACACAGCCCAGCAGGTCCAAGGCTGACTGGCTAACTGCTCAGCTTTACTCAGCTCCAATTCCCACATCTACAGAACTGAGCCATTGGCCTTTACTCAGAGGTTAAAATTGAAAAAGACACAGAAATCTAAGACGTCCGCCTTCCTCCACTGGAGCAAGAGGGACCATTATCAGATTCAAAATAATCAAGCACAGAAATCTAATTAAAAAAATATAAAATGGCCTCAGTTCCTGCAGAAATTGTTGAGAACTTAATATGGGCTGACTCTGTCAAGAAGAAACATGCTAGCAGTATCCATTTGACTCAGCTACACCAGCAGTGCCGTCATTTCTCAGCTAGAAGCGGATCAGTAGTAGGCAATTTTGAATGTCAGGAGGAGCTATATTTAATACAGCACATGTTTTGATAGGTCCATGCAGTGCACAGAGCCTCTTCCTGACTGAGGTCAAGCTGTTTCCCTGACTCATTTCACAACAAATTCTCCTAATTTTTCTTCTGAAATTATTAAACCTTTTTTTTTCAAGACAGACATCTGTATTTTGAATATTGACTGTAAAAGGTGCCAGGAGTTTTTCGAGTGAGCACAAATTGCACCCCGCCCCCCTCCCCGCTCCAACCTCCTTTTTTCATGGCTGCCTGAAGTGTAAATGGGAAGAAATCCCAGCCTGTCAGATGGTGTTCTCCGAGGAACAAGACATCCCAGTTTAGCTCTGCTCTAGACTCCTTATCTCCTGGCATCCCACAGGCTGGAAGCCTCTTCTGTTATTTCAGTCTATTATACAGCATGTATCTTCATTATTCCAGCCTATTACAGAGCATGCATCTTCATTATTATTTTGACCATTTATCTGTATTAGCCCCGTACAAGCTCAAATTGCCACGTTCTTTCTGATCCTGAGTATAAAAAGTGCTGTATGCATATGCTTATTTCAACACTTACATTTCTTTAAATATTGTTATTTTTCAACAACTTCCCAACTATTTTTTGCATGAGATTCATCTTATCTAACATTAGCTGTCAAGTTACTTATAAAGGTTGTTTTCATAAGTAAGGGAGGGAGATGACAATTTGTTCCATCCAAACAGACTCCCGTTTAGTGCTTGCTCTTCCTTAACTGAGTATAGGAAGAGCAGATACAGTCAGATCAGTCTGTATGCCTAAATCTTAGGCAGCTAATGTTAACTTACCTCATTCTTTCCTCCTGCTAAAACTAATCACAAAAGCTAAAAATCAACACTTATTCAATTTACCTTTTTTTAAGCCAAATTATATTTGCACTGGGCTTTTCTGTTTTCTTTAGTGTAAATGTAGAGATGCACACAGATAAGGGTTCATGTTGGATATGCTCTTCACCATGAGCACTCAGCAGGTCCACACTGTGATTCCAGCTGTCCCACCATCTTTCTGTGTGAGAAACCCACCAGCAGACGGTTTGAAAGAAGGTAGCTCTCCACTGCCATTCACATTTTTCTTCACATTACTTTTTACTTTCCCTCCCCTCTCCATCCCCCACAGAGGAAGAGATTACGATTACCACAGCCTGCAGGGTCTTGTGCTTTAGACCCCAGGGCTAACCCTTGCTGTGCCAGTTGTGATGTAGCTGATTGCACGGGTAGCTGCTACACTTCAATTCTGTATCTGAAAAACAGGAATCTTAATCACCTACCCCTACCTAGAGACTGTGCAAAGGGAATGCCGGTGATGATTTGCGAGAGCTTAGGAACTATTCCAACAAGAACCACAAATATGTGCTTGCCTGTAGCTGCAATAGGATGAATATTGTCTATTTAACTACTGCTGATGGAGATCAAGAATACAACTGTCTTGTTCCTTTTAGCTGCAACAGAAAAAGTAAGGAAAATGGGCTTGATTCATCGTGCCTGTCACCGAATTCCAATCAACTTCAGACTAATCATCAAGGTTGAAACAGCCATTCAGATTCCCTGTATACTTAACAGAGAGATACAAGTATTTCCAGAGGACAAGTAAACAAGTGGACTTGTTTACTTTTCTCCATTTACTGCAGAGGAAGGCAGGACAGCTTCTTGAGATAAACTATCCAATTTTTAAGAAGCTAAAGTTAGGTAAGACCCACTTTAGTTGATTTAACTAGTAGAAGCATCCATCAGTTATGCTTTCATTACAAAAGTATTTACTTAATTCCCTTAGTGCAGCATCGCATTAACTCGAATCCATTTAACCGTTTTGGACAGACATCAAAGCAGCAACAAAAAGAGAGCTCAGACATCAAACATGTGACCGAATAGAGGGACAGCAGCAACAGAATTCAGCAAATGCCTCCATACAGTAATTCAACCAGAGACAATGCCACACAGTCCTTGGGTGTTCAACATCACAGCAACATCTTCCCTATGTTACAGCAAGTAAAACAGAGATATTTTCATAATAATATATTCTGCCTAGAAGTGAGAGTAGCTAAAATCTCCAATGGTCAGACCAGATTGCTCGACAATAGCTTACCTAACACAAAATTTTTGCTGTGTGAAGTACTGCACACAATACCTAAGGAGTTGCTGCAGTTTCAAATGATTGGGGAGAAACGTGCCCTTTTTGGAGAAACTACGACATCTGGTGGTTTTTAATGAGAAACCTAGAAATACTTCATTAGTACATGGTACATGAGGCATATTCTGTGAAGGCACAAATGTCACTTTGGAGATGCAAATGATGCTGACAGCACTGGAATACATCAAGACAGAAGCTAAGGTTTTGCAAACCCAGTGAAGTCAGCAAGAGGTAAAAAAAAGTTGGTCAGCTTCACAGAAAGGTTTCACAAAACATCACGGATCACTGGAATCTGACAGAACTGTTACCAGGGTGTAGGAATTCAATATTTGGAAACAAAATTTAAGCATGATTTTCTGTGTTTCCTATTGCTCTCCAATTAGTGCATGCATACAGATACTTCAAGATTGCATTCAAGAGCACAAACTCTTCAGCTCTGCAATGGGAAGCAAAAACATTGCAGGGAGAAGCAATAGAAATCAGCCAGTTGCTAACAGTTTTTGTAATAGATACTTACTAATCATATTTACTAAACCACTGTCCCAATGCATTAGGAATGCTGGCCTGTTCTCAGGTACCTGTTTTGAAACAAATGATAAAAGCAGAACTATCACACATGCGATCTTTAAAGACATGTTAGTTTTCACAGGCAAAGGAGTCTCAGTTCGACATGCCCTGAATTGCTCTGCAGAACACTATTCACTGCTGAATATCTCCCAGCACATCTCCCAGTGACTGCTGCTGTATTTCAGCCATGTGTGAAGTGATCTGTTCATAAAGTGTGTGCACAGTCACATTCATACACAACTTTTGAACCTTTACGATGAAAGATGACACGTAAATGGAGGAAGTTGTATTGCCAAGCATGGACATTAACGCTGTAAAGAAAAACTTTCCCTTACACTTGAAAGTCAAAGGTCTGGGCCTGTTCTTCTTAGCTTAGTATAAAACTGAAATAACATTCAATGCTCTTAACACCTCCTTTTATTGGTTTTTTATTGCAGCATAGTATGTCAGACAAGGCCACAAGGAGCCAAGTACAGTCATGGATGCAGGAAAATTGATTATTTTCTCATCCATGCAAGGTATAGTTAATAAAAAAGTACATTTGTAACTGGCAGTAATGTGCCTACAGCTGGTGTCATTGAGGAACAGAGGATTTCATTGCAAACTCTGCTACTGTTTAACAGACCTAGCAGCACTGATTTCTAAACCAGGAAATTAACAGAAGGCTGCAAAGAATTACATGTCCCTAACTGTATCTTTCAAGCATTCCAATAAATTCACGAGCATATTCTGCTGCTATCATCATAGACCAGCTAAAGCACAAAGATGACAATGAAAGAATGCTGTCACCCATGCCACCAAATCAGGATTTTTCTGCATTCTTGTCAGCAACTTGTTTAAAAACATCCCAACCACAGGAGAAAGAAAGAAGGCAGATTAAAGAGAAAACTTCTGAAAATGTTCAGTACCCAGAACTAGACCCAGATGTTCAATAGGAAGCCAGTCACAGGAAACCCGGAATTGGCTTCGTTATATTTTGATGTACAGTACAAAGAACCCTTCCAATGCAGAACTGGCAAAGGATCAGCATCTGCTACCTGGTAATTAACACTTTAAACATAGCATCACAGGTGGCTGAAACAGAACAATGCAAACCTGGAGCATACTGGTACACCAAACCTTGCTCTGTTGGGAGGCATCTCGCTCCTTCCTGCTTCTCTGCAGAATCCATTCCAGAACTGTGTGCAGTGCTCTGCGTTTGTCGGCTTCTTCATTGCCTTGACAGCCAGTATTATAGTTATTTAGATGTTGTGTAACTGTACTAGTTAATGTTTGCACAGTGCTTTGAGTATGTGAATTGCTATCCAGCTATTCAGTATTATTATTTCCATTAGGATGAATCTTAAAAGCATATTGAAAAAGGCAGTGCTTAAGTTGAATAACCTTCCTTAAAAAGGAACAGTAGATCCATCAGATCTTGTCAAGATGCTATACTACCTGAAGGATTTGAAATTATGTCTGCTTTTGCAAAACACACACATGCATGCGCTTGCACATGCACATGCACATGCACAATATTATATTTCAAAGGTCAGCATACTGATTTAACTAGACTTTGGGTTTTGTTATTATCAAATTGAAAAAAAAACTACACCATGAATATATTACAGATTCTATTAAGTTAAAATGAAGTAGTCTGTCTTAACGACAACGTAAAGAAAACTAGCTTTGGAAATTGGAATTACTGATGTTCTTTTTAC
>VZTM01034997.1:228850-250504 GCA_013400555.1 Jacana jacana | reverse complement strand
TTCAGGTCAGGCTAGAATTTTATTGATACAGAGAAATCAAGTACAAGTGCAATTGTATCACTAAGACTTGAAGGACATAAATTGTAATGTGGATACTGGAACTAAAGTAAAAGTTCATTTTCTAATTCCAGGATAGCAGTTAAGAAGAGTCATGCATTTCAGTATAAAACTAGGCATATGATGAATTGTACTAGTATGAGTACAATGGTATAGACTGATACCTTATGATGTCTTAACTTTCTATATCAAGAAGAATTATCTTGATTTGGAAAGCTGTGCAGTTAATCAAGTGGAAAAAAAGCCTGGTTTTCCACCCATAAGGGCATAAGTAATTCAAATCCTCCTAGAGATTTTATCTCGGAAAGACCAACTAGAATAAAGTCAGCTAACTTAAAAGTAATCAGGACCCACTTATTTTGAAAAGAAACCTACAGAGCAAGAGTGATGATAGCTATGGTGGATATAAAAGCAGCTATGTTTGCAGGGAGACAGGAGGTTTTTATATTAATGTATAGAAAAGAAGGGCAAACTTACTTATTAGAAGTCAGTCCATTTCTTCCAGCTGTAGCTTTTCATCTAATGAAAGTTATCACCTTTCTTTACAAAGCACACTCCACATAAAAGGATTGATAGATTCACATTACTGAAGCCATAGCTTCACCAAACGTCACGTCTGATGGCAAGGCATGTTTTCTTTAAAGCTGAAATCAGATGAAACATTTACTTTTAGCAGACAATCTAAGGGTCTCAGCCCACATTTGTTGGTTCAGAGGAAGTCTGGAAGTACTGGAATTTTTTCAATACCTATGGGCTGAGCAGGGTAATGAAGTGTCTGGGAAGCTGGGGGTTGTGGAAAAAGTTGGGTTGGGTTAGCGTTTAGTACATTTTTTTTTCAACTATAGGCTTAGAGGATTAACCAATGTCTGTGAGGAAGTATTAGTCTGAGCTTCATGTAGATGTCTTCATCTTTCTGAACCAGCCACTAGAGCCTCTGTTACAGCTGATGAAGAAAAATGGGCACTTTTAAAGATTATTTATCCCAGTGTAGATTGTAAAATAAAACAGACAGCCCTCAACATGGGAAGACTAGAATGAATAGTTAAATTATAAGATGAAGATATCTCACATTGGCTCTGATAATATAATTAGTAATTAAGTGTCATAACTGTGTATTTACAAGACAAAACATGTACTGAACATTCTTCTATTGTTTTGCTCTCACTACCTAACTTAATATAAAAAACAGTCTTGGAAGAAAAAAGGCAGAGACCTTAAATCCCTAAGCAAGGCTGTCTTCATGGTTAAAGATTTACTCAGGAAATAGAAGCTGCAGTTTTAAGTCCCATCTCAGTTCTTGCCCAGCTGTCCTGTAAAGCTCAGCTTAGTTATTTGGCATTTCCCAAGACCAAAAAGCCCTTGGGAAACTGCCCCGACTAACGGCAACCATCCAGGAGAACAGAACAGCTTCTGCTTTTTCTGTATTTTGGAACAAAATAGGAAAAAACCAAAAGGGCCAAAGCCAAAAAGCCAAAAAATATTAAAAAAGCACTCTATAACGTATCCTCAGCTTTACTTCTCCACCCTTGCCTCTGAAGTTTCCCTGCATCAGACCAGTGAGGTGCTTGATCCACATGTGTCATTACTGATTCTCTCCCAGCAGACTTTCACCCTCCATTCGGACCCTCTCTTCAGACTCCATTTCTGTTATCTCACTGTCTGTTTGTGCAATTCATTAACGCATGCAGAAGGAGCAACAGAATGAATCAAGCTTGTGACTATTTCTAGCCACCCTTTTACTCAGCTCATTCCCTCCTCCCTCTGCTCCCTGGGCCTTACCCGGAGGTTTTACCTTTTCAGTCTGTTGGCCTTTGGGCACTGACTTGCTCTTGCAAGTCATGTCCACTTTGCTAAATAAATGAGTATAATACGGCAAACTCAAAGCCTAGACATGTAATCAGCCAGATCAACTACTACTTATTCCCTGATTCTTACCCCTCTTTAGGTAGCAGTATAGCCATCAGCACGAGGTTCGCAAGATCCTTAGTGTGATGGTATAGATTGCTTCACAAACTTTCCCCAAACAAATATTTAAGGATGCTTCTCCACACAGGAAGCTCTGCAGAGCTCCCTCACCCTTGCAGAGCCCAATGCTTGTCCATGTGTGCATGTGTCAGGTACAATACCTCTGAAGAAGCAAATTTAATTACAGTGTAATCCTCACATTCTTCCCTTATTCTGAACTGTGTGTTTGGACAACACAGTAACCAGGCAGGCAAGTTCCCTGTAGTACAATACACACATTAGCATCATGCCTTAAAATCACTACATAGGAGAAAATCCTATGAACTGGGCAGGAGCTTTCCTTACACTGGACACCTGCCATTTCCCAAGCTTAACTAAGAATGTCTATTTTTGACACACTAGAGAGCAGGTGCAGAAGAGACTTCTAACTGAAACACACAGCAGCATTGCACATTAAGCAGCAGAGTGTTCAGGCCCACAAAGTAATATTTTGAGGCAGATGTGTATCATGGGGAACGTCAGGAATCACACCGCCCTGAAGCGGGGGGTTAAGGTTGCTCACTGGCAGATTGGCTTTAGGCAGTTGTGTCAGGTTGTCACAGAAACAGATGGAATTAGATAATTTTTTTTGTGCATCTTTTTCTTACTTAACACTACAGAAGAACTAAATGGGTTATTTTAAAGAGCGCTTTAGTGCTAATGAAATCTATATACAATGCAGTGTGTGCTGTGGTTCCTCCCTTGGCTGAAGGTCACATCTCAATAAATTAAGGAAGAGTGCAGTATATTTTCCAGATGTTTTTCCAGATGTTTTTCATGCATGATTTCAAAATGGACTGAAATAACTTGTCTCTTTCTTAGACTAAATACTCCAGAGCCACAATAAGCTATTGAAATTCAAGTCATATCTTCCATCCAATCTTCCCTGTTTCCTCAGAAATGCCATCTGGGGGCAGCCAAATAGGAAAAGCAGTTAGTTGATCTTCTAGCACCTTCAGTGAGATTAATGAATCCATCACGGGAGAGGTCAGACAAGGTAGCTCCACACCACTCCCAAGTCATTGCCACGGGAATTATTTTAATCTCAAAACTTTTCTTCCAGCTTTTCAATTTAGCAAACAGCTATCTTTGGCAGGAGCCATGGAAAGGAGCCTTGGGCTTAAATAATTGAAACATGTGCAAAGGTGGAGAAAGGTAGGTAGAGGGAGAGCTGGGAGTAGAAGCTGTAAAATATTTTCAGTTGCAAACTTCACTGCCATACCCATGATGGGAGGGAGATAGAAGGCATATGCTTACTGTAGAGAGAGGTCTTCAAAGAGCAGGTAGGTAGGGGGAAAACTGTCATTTGTCAAGTTACATTGATTGCAATCATGCTGCTATTAACTCTGGCTCAGCGCCAAAGGTTTATTGCAAAGAGATTCCTATGTATAGTGGGCAGGTAAGGAAAAAAAAAAAAGTCATTTGTCAAACAGTGTTGGTGATCTAGTTGAAGATGTCCCTGTAGGAGAGTTGGACTTTAGGTAACCTCTGGAAGGTCCCTTCCAACCTAAGTTATTCTGTGGTTCTATGACCACTCTAGTGGTACTGAAGTAACGCCGAGGTGGCACATTCTGCGATGTGCATTTTACTGTTAGGCCAAAATAAAGGAACGGTGTGCAATTACCCTTTTCTACAAGCTGTCACTAAGGAGGGTTGTGCATCTGCTTTCAGAGTAGACAAGTGTTCTCAACAACATTAACCAACACTTTGGGGGAAAAATATGCAAAATACAACATTTTGCACTGGGTAACACTAGAATAGGAATAAATCCATCCATTTCTCCTCAACATGCCCGTGTGAGTTGAAGTGTAAGATAGATTCAGCCTAAATTATTCTGAAATGTAAAATAAAACTGTTTAGATGCCATCAGTGAAATTAGTAGAAATTACAAGTGAACAATTGATGTAGATACATTTAAAAAGTGTAACCCTTAAGAAGGTTATCTATCTCAGCTATTAGCCTACAAACTAATTCTGTAGTGAAGAACCAGCCAGATGTCTTTTCACTTACTGACGCGTTTAAGGTGCAGAGCACAGGGTGAAGGATGTTGGGGCTTTGAAACGAAACAAGATGCAAAGTCAAAGTTCAGCTTGGTGAATGACAACTCTGCAAACTCTTTCTTACACTAGTTGTGCAGGTGAAAGCACTAGACAGAGGCATGTAGCCATGGAATTTGGAAAACATGCAAGAGCTAGTCTATCTGTGCTAACTGCTTCTCAAAATGTGTCACTAGGGTTACCACTCTTCACTTCTTTTCTGTTCTTGACACACACACACACACACCCATTTCCCTCTGGTACTTCCTCTTTAACCCTATTTTTATCTGCTACAAGAACTAGAGATTTTTACACCCCAAAGTACTGCAATTGTGTGGTGATGCCTAGGACAAAAGAAATCACATTCTCTCTGAATAGCTGTTGAAGGATAAATGCTCTGCTTTATCACATACAAATGTATGAAGCTCTCTCCTGGCAGCCCACTGATTTACATTTTATGTTGCATCATCCATCTTGTCTTCTGCAAATAGACAGAAAGCAGCAAGAGTGAAAGCTATAGTATCAAAAGAAACCTTATAGACAAGCAATTGACCTGCAATAAGTGTAGATGGTCTTGAGATTCACATCCCACCAGCCATGTTGTTGTCAGAATGTCCAACCAAGAAGAAGGCTGCAGTATTTTCCTTTGGAGCTAGCACACCATATCCTCTCTGGGAGCCCTGGGTAGCCAGGTAGGCAGGGATACCTCCCACTAGAGCAGGTTGCTGAAGGGTCCATCCAGACTAGCCTTGAATGCTTCCAGGGATGGGGCATCCACAGCTTCTCCAGTCAACCTGTTCCAGCATCTCACCACTAGTGAGATCATGAGATACAGCAGCAGAACTCTTTACTCCTGCCCTAAATTGCTGCCTTATCCAGAACTGGTTTACATAAAATTGTAAATTAATCTTGTGAGAGACTTTATGAATATGATGGTTAAAAAGTTTTATCTTTGCCAATAGTGAATTCAAAACTTTAAGTAATTTTCAGCTGATACATTTGACAACAGCTTTTACAGGGGGATCTTTTCCATAATGCATTTGAAAAACTGAGAGAAATGAGGCTTTTACAGAACTTATTTTTCACTGCACTTACCATATTTTCTATACTTTACATTGCTGTTTATAAAACCCACAGTAACAGTGCAGCAACTGTTGAATCTCACTCACTGACTTTACTCATTAGACTGCTAAAACTGCAGGAGGGGAGAGGGAATCACTTCATGAGAAACTTCATTGTCTTTTGGCATTATGCAAATATTCTCAATTAATCTTAGAGTAATGAGAATTATGGAAAGGAAAGGTTGCAGTGAATGTTTGATGAAGTAACAGTATGTCAACAGTCTAAACATGGCTTGATTATGGAAATGAAATTTGGGAAGGGAATTCAACTATTAAAGTAGAAAATGTCTAATTAAATGGAAACCATGCATTAAATTTCACTTATTCTCAACACAAGAATTCTTTCTCAAGTTCTATTTAAGTAGCACTACACGGCAACATATAATTAAAAATCTATTACTACCTTCAGGTTATAAAAGACATCCTACTTTTAACAGGAAATAGCAGCCCACATGAGAGATTTTCATTAACTGAAACAAATATTTTCACTATTAAAATGTATTTGAGGTTTTATGTTCAGCATACAGAACACGGAGCTAATCTCAAGGAAAAAGTAAAAGTGATAAGAAAATACATTCAGTAGCATATAAAGTATTTACGCATCTCCTAGATGGCAAAGGAAATTCAGCTCCTGAGTGTTTCATAAGCACTAGCATGAATATTCATATTTCATAAAGTTTACACGCAAAAGCTCTTCATCTGCTTATTATTTCCTGAGTGTCGTTCTGCCAGTTAACACATTTCAGTAAGTCAATCCCAACTCAGGAACAGTTGCATAGAATTTACAGAAGATCGTGAGTGGCAGAAAGTGGGCCTGAGGGCAATGCTCGCCAGCCCCTAGCGCCAGTGACAGGGATGACAGTTTGGTGACCTTTTCCAGCAGAAGATGCATTCCCGCTGATAGCCACTGCACCTCGGTATGCTTAGGCTCATTTATCCTGATGCCCTGCTTTCCCCTCAAATGAGACAAAGAATTCAATGTTGTGTTAGCAGCTGTTGTGTCACTACAAGTCCTCAGCACCCAAGTCATGGTGTTGGATGCTGGCGTGGCTGGTACAACAAACAAAGAGCAGAAACAGGGTTTCCATCCAGCACTCACAACTGGTGCTGGGTTATATCGTCACTGAAAGAAAAACGTAAGGACAGTTTATTTGGTTAAAGAGACATTTTTCAAGGACTGGTAACCATTTTTCACATTAGGTAAGTTATTCCAGATGCAAAAAGATAACTGAAAAAAATCTAGATGGCTTATTCCTTAATGAAGAAATGTGAATTTTCATTTTAACACCCTTTTTAAAAATTCTAGTTTTATTACAATAGATAATGTTATTCTTGACTGGAAAGCTTGACTTTTTGAATATCAAAGTGAAAAATTGGTTACGATTACATATTTACAATCTATTTACAATTTACAAGCAGCATCAACTGGATAAAAATGGCAGATATTGGTAGTTACTGCAGCTTCCTAATACTTTACATTTTGCTGAGCTGTTTCCAAGCATGCCAGCAAGAGATTGAAAATATTTGAAAAGTGAGACCTCTGACCAGTTCATGAAGATGTTCTCCCCAAATCTGGCATGCCTGAAAGAAAGAGCTCAGAAGAATTTGCTTGAAAATTTAGTGCTTGCTGATGTATTTAGATTCAATCAATTTCTAACTGGTGGGTTTGTAACTTCATGCTTCATCCTAAATAGCCTGACAATACTATACTCATAATAACAACCATAGCTCACTCCACAGCACACACAGAAACAATGACTGAGAGCAAATTCCTCTCAGACCACCTAGGATGGACCTATAAGGTTAAGAACATGAATAATTGGAAATCAGAATAGCACGAATATTTACCAAATTGTTTTAGCTTGCTAGCATAATACCCATGTCACCCCAAACCTATTTTTCTGGTGGAGTTTACACCTCCAGACCAGCACTAAAGTACGAAATATAACTAATACATTCAGGGCTTCAGGGAATTGCAAGATGGAGAAAAACTGATGAGGAGAGAAAGTAATGGTGACTAATACAAAATGAGATCAAAAAACCCTCATCAGTATGAAATGGGCTGTGTAGAATATCTCCCAATATAGCAATTGCATTAAAGAGTATGCAGTTTCATGAAGCCAAGTTGTTACAAGCACCGGACTGTGATACTAATTGCACCCTATAAAATATAAGCCACTTATAAATACAGAGAAGCTGCTCTAAACTACAGTTCCCTAACACGTAGATGTAGAACCACCAGGAAGATATTTGTGTGAATTCCCTGGCTCCTCAGGCAAACTTCTGACACATGACAGTTCACATGCACAATATCAACAAGAAAAGGGTGCGGTGAAGTAACATCACGATGAACTGAAATGCTTTAGTTAATGTGAGGGAGACTTCTTCAACTCCAAAGTAGAAAACCAGGGAAATTGTGGCTGACTCAGGACACCTTGGGATGGTAGAAGGACCTGAACATGGGAAATTCATACCTAGGACACAGAGTAAGTAAGGTAGGTAAGCATATGCCTTCTAATTTGAAGTTGGTTGAAAGGCTCCCAGAACCACCCAGTAGTAGGACTGGAAAACTAGCTCTATACCATTAAACAGAGCCAGTTCACAGTACTGACAAATGTAAAGGCTCTGTTGCAGCCTGACACAGTGATTTTTAATAGTAAAGTGAGGAAATGCCCTGTTTGCCCTGGAGGAGATGGCATGAGGACATGAAGGGATGCTTCATGGTGCAAAGCTTGCTGAGATAAAGCTGAAGGCTAATCTTGAGCAGCAAAGGAGTCAAAAGTGGTGCATTCTTGTCCATATCACATTTTTGTGATTCTGTGAGTCTGAACATTCCCCGAAGCTTTTGTATTCTAGTGATGTAGACAAAGTGGCCCAAAACAGGAGCAGAGAGTTAACAGTTAATAAGGGGAATTAACAGTTAAGCAATATCTGAACTTAGGCTGTGACCTTTCATTTTAAGGAAGACACGTTTATTGGACCCACTCTCAGCTACTTTCTTTACTTCTGGTATGGTGATTTAGTAAGTAAAGGCATTCGGCATGCCTTTCACTGTGTATTTGTAAATGGATCATTCATTAGCACTCCAATATTACCTAAACACTGTAGTGGTATAATTAATAGATATGTTTATGGCAAATAATAATGATAGCTTGGACCTACAATACCCTTTATTCCAGCATTCACTTAAAAGAGCAAATGTCTAAATAATACTTTCTTATGCACATTTCTATTAGTTGAGGGCAAAGGCATTGAAAAGACATTAAGCTCCGGAAATGAGGCTGTAAGTCATCAAACAAGTAAATCCATCATATAGTTCAATAAGGGATGAGATCAAACAGTAAATCAAGGTTTGTAAGATTGGGATAACTGTCTGCATTTTTGAGAACTGCCAAAAATAGATTCAAAAGAAGAAACAAGAAATATGTAGACTTCATTCACTATCTTTTATGAAGTTGAACCTTAAGTGACAGCATAAATATTGAACAAGAATCCTATTAAGCATTTAATTTAGCTCAGGATTAGAGCTCTTGGAATTAAATAAAGGTAGAAACTACAATTCACTTTCTGCAAGTTTGTGAGACACTTTTTCACTCTAAGACCTCTGTGTATGCCCCGGTATCTACTTCTGTAAAACAAACTGAATATGTTCAAATTTTTTGCTGTGAATGTAATGGACGCTGAGCAGCAAATTGCTGGAAGCTTTGTTACAGCTGCAGGACCCCAGTGCAGCTGGGTAGACTCAATGCTCTTTTAAGAGCACTGAGGAAAGCCGGTTATACCTTTAGACTCTTCTACAGTATCTCTCATGCCATGACAGACCTTTGGTCAAGAGCCTTGGAGATGTTCTTGTGTTTCTTGTGTCCTTTATTGCTGCAGGTCTGTTCTCAGCTGTTTGTACTGAACAAGCACACAACAATATAACCAGCAGAACAACAGAATATTCATGAGAAGGATTCCAAGCACAAGAGATGAGGCAGAGAGAAACACAGGAAGGGTTTCTCTAAAATTACACTGGCACTGTTCATTCTGACCTAAGGCCACAATTTTCTCCCTCTCATTTATATTCATCTTGCTGGTTATTTTTGTGGTGAAGATTGCTTCCCTGCCCATTAAAAACCATTGGCATATCATGAGTAGTCTCTGTCTTCATTCCCTTTTCTTTTTTTCCATGTTCTTTTTGGAAAGAAACATATCATCTGCTTTCTCTTTGCATTGCAACAGAAGTACTGCAGGAAAACACCAAGGAAAAAAAAGAATCTCTGGATAGATGTCCAGATTACATTTTTAATATGATATATTATCTCTCATGCACATAATTGATGGCTTAAAAAGCTATCCCTACTTTTCAGTATTGTCTTGTTGTTGCCAAGGAGTCTTTTGGTAAATACTTGCTTTTGGAAACAGGATGGTGACAAATCACTTTCCAGGTTTCCATGACTGCTGCAGTGTTTAGTTTATCTTGATTTATTCTATGTTTACATCTGCTTTCAGTCTTTGTGTTCTGTCCTTTGAGAATTCACCTAATCTACTTTCATTTCCAAAAAATTGATTGGGAATTTCATNAAAAAAGAAAAGAGAAAAGAAAATGTATTTGATTTTGTCATTCTTTCCCCTGAAAGATTTGTGAAGTACAGGATATAACTATAGCAGATGTGAATAAAAAACAGAGCTCCCAATCCATCTATAATACAAAGTTATTTCACTGGGATAAGACCTTTTCCTTTCATGGCCTCATCATAGTTTATTCCAGCTCTTAGCTAGAATTCCCATCTCAATGTATAGACCCATATGAACCAAAGACCCATATTTTCAACCTCCATTCATCAAAACATAAAGTATCCTTAATGTTAACAGAATTAGAACACATGTTTAAGTTCCTTTGAAAAATTGTCTGAAAAAATCTTATAGCTTCATAAACTTTTCCTGTGCATATTTGGCAATTTAATTCCTCTCAGTTGTACACGTAATTCCAAGTACAATGTTGTATAAGTACAATGTTCCATTTGTACATCTAATTCCCAATTCTAAAACACTGGGTCTACGTTTTTAATCTTCTTTAGTTCTGAAGCAGCTGAAAAGATTCATCCAATTGGTGAATGAGAGAAGCCTTACATCTGCAAACCTGCATGGTTATTGCAGGTTTCCCCAGGAAGCGGTCAAGTGCGTGAGCACAAATCCATGTCAGCAGATGTTGCCCCGGCCAGCGATGCAGTCTGAAAGCTGCTTGAGATTTCCTAGCAGCATTTCCTTCAGGGAAAAAATGAACAAGCAGAGGCAAAGAGAAACATGTTACCTTCTTTTCCAGTCTGTTTTCAAAGGCAGTGATCCCAGCTATTCCTACACTAACACAAAGTAATGAAGAGATTTCTCCTATCCAGCCTTCACCTCATCAGTCATATCTTTCACTGTTTTCCCCCGTTTTTCCACCGAAGTTAAAAATATGAAGAGAAGTTGTACATGTGACTAGCTTTTCACTGTGATCTTTGTGAGAATTTGGACAACGGTTGAGGATCCATCTAGGCTTTAGATTCAGCTGCAAAATTCCATTCTTCTGTTAGAAGGAACAGTCTTTGTCCTCTCTATGCATTTTTATAAAGACATTTGGGGACATATAATGCAATGGAATAAATCCACTGATTTTAACAAAATTAAGCATGTATTCTAAAACCTTTACCTTTATAAAAATAGCTCATTCGAAAGGCAAAAGATACACTATCACTATCATAGTGATTTCTGGTTTTCCTCTTTACTACTTTTGAGTTTCTTCCTTTACTGTGGTGTCTACTCCATTTCCTAAGTCCCTAAGTTTAAATTTGAAGTGAAATAGTTTCCAGATGCAATTTTACTGCTCCCTTGCCCACAAAATGAAAACTAAAAGACACTGTAGAATCCCTGTTGAGGCACCACTATCAATGTTTGGCAAATACCCATCATAAAGCTTTATTACTGCTCTGCTGACTTAAAGAAAATATAAGTCATCTAGAACAGGATGAAGTGCAATAACAGTTTGATGGTAGCAGACTCACTTTGGGGGTGTAATGATGTTTCTTGAGAACTTTTGCTTAAAATATGCATAAATGCACAGAGGACACAGTTTGGTAAGTGGAATCTTCCATATTCTATAGAAATAAAGTGCAATTAGTCCAATTGCAATTCAATTACATCGGTGTGCTAAATAAGTCTACTGAGAAAAATCACATACTGTTTATTCCTAAAGCAAAGTACTTATAAAGCTTTAATTTTATTTTCCTTAAGCCTCTGTGATGTCGGTTTGCAACTTTTTGATTGTAATAACAAGCCAACTAAAAAATCCCAAATTTTGCATATTACATTGAAGTAAATTTGAGGCTTGTGTCAGAGAAGAATTATTCCCAACACTCAGAGTAAAACAACTGATCCTGGAAGACTAAACACAGGCATTTATTTTCCTACTACTAAATTGAAAATGTAGCAAAAGTTGAAGATTCAAAGCCATCTTCCTAGTATAAATCACTGTACTAGTCTCTCAACCACTTCTTAATCAATGAGGACTCTGTTTACCCCTTTAAATAAACCTGAATTTTTTTTTTCAGTCCAGGCATACTAGACTTTTATTGGATATCAAATATACTTAAAGCTTACCTTGGTCCAGGTAATGTCTTTGGAAACAGAATTTGGCCCGTAACACGAAAATGGATGGTGTTTTTGTATGCAGTGTTTTGTATGCATTAATCACTGCATACAAAAATTTACCTGCAAGACTCATATTTCTGATTGTGTTCTAAGAATTATAGGAAGTCCACCTGGTCAGACCAAATGATGTCAGCGTTCAGGACAGAAAATAAATTAGTTCCCTTCAAAACAGTGATATATCTCAGGATTTCATCAGGCTGGTAACGTTCAAAGCAGGAGAGAGTAAGAATGGCCTAAACATGAGATTTAAAATAATTAGTAACTTTAGTACAAATTACTAAATTAGTAAAAATAAAACAACTTTGTAAAAATCTCAGCTGGTAGAAACCTCCAGAATGTCCCCATCTCTGTGCAAAAGGAAGGGCAGGGGAGAAGCCGGCTACAAACCTAGAGCTCCCCTTTGGGAAAGCTGCTCTCTAGACCTGCTCTCTCTTGCCTTGTCAAGTTTCTCCCCATCCAGGACTTGCTTGTCCCCAGGCCCCACCTTTCACTCATAAAAGAGCAGGTATTCTGAAATGTCCAGATTTTCTCCTTTCACCACTCTTGGTTCTTTGAATATTTTTCAGTCTGAATAATTTTCCAGTCTGATCTCAGGTGATTTCAGATTTTGAGCTATTAATTAGAGTATTTTCCTGATGAGCACCAGCTGTTGGTGTTGGACATCAGCTGGCTTCTTCCTTGAAGGAGACCACATTGCAGCATCCACTTCTTTTCCTGGTATGAGTTCAACAAGCACTGGCTTAACCCAAGGTGAAAACTTGTAATGAAACTTGTAGCTTCTGGCACGGCAGAAACATTTCTGTTGTATCAGTGATGTTTTCTACTTCTTTTCAGGAAGAATCCAAAAATCCTTCTCTTCAAGCTGAGACTTTCCCTTCCCGCTCACCATTAAACTCAGGGTTTTTTCAAGAAAAGTCTCCTTTTCTTTTCTTGAAACACATTCCTAAAACCCCCAAACACTCCACATTTCCTCTTTTGCATCCATTTGAATGAAATTAGCCACTGGAACAGGCATATACAACATCTGGCATTTCAGGGAAATAGCACAGCAGGAGACAGAAAGCACTACTTTTTTTCAGAGTTGAAAGCTATGGCCTTTGCAAGAAGTGCTTACAATACCGCAGGCCATGGGAGCTCCTGGTTTCCAGTGCCAGCCTGTATCCATTTCTGTTTAATTGTTGAGACCTGTCTTGAAATCCAAATGCTGCCATCAAAATTATCTGCATTCCCTGAATCAGCAGAAAAAGTATTCAACAAAATTTTCAGTTCCAAACACATTTATATTTCATCTTGACCCATTGAAACTGTAAAATGGAGTGGGTACAGCTGCTAGAGGTGGTGAGAAGGCTTGCAGTAGCAGCATGCAATTTGCTTGGACCATTTCCCATGCTCAGATGTGGAGATGCATGCACTTTACAATGTAATTTTGCACATAGACATTTATGTGAATGAGTCACTAACTCATTAGAGAAGCACCATGAGGGGGACCCATGTATTTTGTAACAATTTACAAAATTGTTTTTTGTTATTTTGTAAGAAATTGCAAAATTCATATGTAAAGCCATACTGGGCATAGATTTTCCAATTGGACCATTAAACTGACCAGAGTACATCGTCTACCAAATTGGTTGGAAAAGAACACATACACCTTTTAATTTCCCATCCACCAATGCCTAAGAAATTAGGAGAAATAGTATAAAGTGCAATGGATAAAGCAGTTACTAATAGTCTGCTAGGGAGAAACTCACATTGCCAAGTGGACAGTTTGGCATACATATTCTTTCCCATCTTTAATTCCCACGAGTCTCTGGAAAAACCTATTGACTAGATAGAGATGAAGCATATATAATTACATTATGTCACAATTTTACGCTTAGCATCTGGCAATGATTCTGTCTCCAAAGCAAGAAATTTCAGATATGACAACAGTGAACAATGAATCTGATTCTCAGCTTCATTAAATTGGGTTTTCATTGCTGTAATTTCAGTCTATTTTTTATCTTAATATTCAGTCATTTTGATATCAGCTGATTCAGGATGTGAATAACTAATTAGATTTGGATGATTTCATGCATCCCAAAGAGAAAGCTGAAATTTGGCTGAATCTTTCTGAAAAAAAACCTATAGTGTTAGAAGAGTCACAATGTACTGCTCTCTAAATAAAATTGGTTTACTTTTTCTATCCAAAAGGAATAGGCAGTGTATGACTCCTGAGAAACTGCATGTTTTAAGTTATTGATTAGTTTCATTAAAGGTTAACAGGTAACTTTTTTCTTACAGCTCTGAAGCATTAGAGAAGTTAACCTGTGAGTCAGACAGTCTTTTGTGTGACACCCTCCACCACAAGACATGGGTAGCAGCTAGAGGTGTTAGCCTCTGCAGCTACTTGTCTAGCTATCTCACAACCCCATTGTACAAAATCCCTTATCTACCTTGTTAATCAGGGCCCATCAAAAGTACTTTGCAACTTTAAGTTACATTAGAATAAAGAATGTGGAGTTACAAAGCCAGGTTGGTTTTGCTTGGTCCTTAAAGTATATTCATAGAATGATAGAATCAAAGAATGGTTTGCATTGGAACAGACCTTAAAGATTGTTGAGTTCCAATCCCCCTGCCATGGGCAGGGACACCTCCCACTAGAGCAGATTGCTCACAGCCCCATCCAGCCTGGCCTTGAACACCTCCAGGGATGGGGCATCCACACATTCCCTGGGCAACCTGTTCCTGTGCCAAGTGACTGGGCACTGTGAGGGTTCAATGTCACTGCTAGGGTTGGACAAACAAGTATTGTAATCTAGTAACACAAGGTGAGTCAGTGGATACATCAGATAATATACAGAGTGAGTCTCGTTCGATTTTGACCTCCCTTTCTGAACTTCTGAACAGTTTGATGAGTGCTTGCCTTCTTTTCAAGCTAACTCCCCTGAAGGTTTGCAGTCAAGACAAGTGAGGAGAGTTCCCAGAAGTTTGCACCAATTTGCCTAAGAGTGTGTTGCAAGCACTCCTGTCAGTCCATTTGAAAACAAAGGCTTTTTGGAAACAAATTTCCTCTCTTTTCAGAAAACACTGGCGTTCCTTGAGATTGGATAACAATATATCATTAGTGGTCTTGGCCACAGACCTTCAGATATGCATCATTGCTAATCCTGTGGACATAAGACCTTCTGTTATCATATAAGCTTTACATATTTAGCTGCTTAGTTCTCACACAGACAAATATCTAATATTAAGAACAGCTGTGCCAGTTATAGTACCATTTATGCAATGATAATTGTTCAATATTATTTTGGATTGCAGCAATTTAGAAACAATCCTATTCACCCCATTAGTACTACCATTGACATCAAGAAAAGTTAGATGAGATCCAAAGGGAATGACAGAGCCATTGTTCAGCTGGCCATAACTTCTACCAAGAGAGGTTCTCATACTCACATCTAGGGTTCATTTCCTGTAGACAGTTAAACAATAAGTACACTGACAAAATGGAAAAGATCCTGATTCCGTTTACTGGCATGGTTTTAAAGTGAATAGATTGCATTTAAAATGGTTGAACTAAGAACAAAATCCAGCCAACTGTATCGAACCCAGGGCCCATAATATTTTCTTCCTTTCAGGTCATACATAAGGTATTTCTCATTACATTGCAAAATCCCCCTCAGTTTGTATTCTTCTTGTAGTCACGTCTGCCTTTCAAGTGACAATGTCGGTATCACAGTAAGGCCATTACCAGAATATATGCTGCTAAGTACCCTATTTAAGAGAGAAATTTTTGACAGACTCAAATATTTCAGGCTTGCTGTTATTTCCATTTTCTACACTGGAGCAGTGCCAGGTAGACTTGTACAATAAAAGTACCAGCACTGAAGTGAAGGGTTTTTAACTCTGTCAGCTAGAGAAAGGAAGGAAGGCGACAATCGGGAGTTCAATTACAGTTTGTAACACCTTATGGAAGGACTAAATGAGTCTTTTATTCCAATGTTAAAGGAATCCATTGTAATACACTTGAACCTGATTATATTTATTTTGCCTTTATTTTGCTTTGGAAAGCAGAAGTCCACTGACTACAGCTGTACTATTCCATATTTGCACTGACATCAACAAGAGCAGCTTCCATTTATGCAGATTGCCCACAGTTTAGTCAACCATAAAAATATTTGACCATCATTAGAAATTATTATTTTGTATTCTGCTGTTGTAGGACTGGCAGTCTCAGCTCTTTCCATGGGTATATCTAGTCTTGGTACTCACCAGCAGTTTGATCTTTTATTCAGACCACAGACAGGACCAGTCAAAACCACAGACTCTTCTCTTTTTACAGATTACTGGAGAAGCTGAATTCTTCTGAAGATAATAAAGATGAAATGAGAAAACACACACAACCAGCAAAAAGGCCTTGAATACCTTTCTTATTTCCGAGAAATTGCAGGTGTTCACAACACAGTTAAAAGTTCTTAAGCAAATCACTTCAGTCACATCTTGATATCAACCCTACCTCTCTTTTTGGTGTCTTCATTCAAAGAGCAATTGTCTTCATTTGTGCTTCTTCTGCAAGATGATGACTAAATAATAGGTTGCTCCTTATCCCAGGCTGTTCCTGGGCTCATCCCCTCTCCATAGGCTTAACACCAACTACACTGATCAGGCCCTTTTTTGGAGATGCAGTAACAAGGAACATGCCGTGAACGAGTGACGAGATGCTCATGGGGCACAATGGGACTCAGCCATCCTGCTGCTCAAAACCTTAGACTGAGCTGCAGGTGATCATCTCAGGTTTCCCATTTACGATTTGCAGTTCATCCCCTAGGTCTGTAACTTGAGAATCATATATGTTTCAGGTTCTATGATACATATCTTAACCTTAGCCAACAGCTTCAGCACATTTCCCCTGCCATTCATTTTGCCTGAACTTAGACTACGCATAGCTTTAATGCTAATGTCACTTCAGACTAACCTCAGCCTGTGCCCCAGAGATCTTCCCTGTTCATTGCCTGTCAAGGTTCACCCAACATAAAACCAGTAGAACTGACTTGGAAAGTCATAGATTTGATAGATGGACCACTCGCTGGATAAGGAACTGGCTGGATGGCCGCACTCAAAGGCTTATGGTCAACAGCTCAATGTCCAAGTGGCAGCCAGTAACAAGTGGTGTTCCTCAGTGCTGGTACCAGTGCTCTTCAACATCTTTGTCAGAGACATGGACAGTGGGATAGAGTGCCTCCACAGCAAGTTTGCTGATGACACCAAGCTCAGTGGTGTAGTGGACATGCCAGAGGAAAGGGATGCCATCCAGAAGGACCTGGACAGGCTTGAGAGGTGGGCTCATGCAAATCGTATGAAGTTCAACCAAGCTATTGCACCTGGGACATGGCAATCCCAAGCACAAATACAGGTTGGTGGAGAATGGCTGGAGAGCAGCCTTGAGGAGAAGGACTTGAGAGTGATGGTGGATGAGAAGCTCAACATGAGCTGGCAGTGCACACTGGCAGCCCAGAAAGCCAACTGCATCCTGGGCTGCATAAAAAGAAGCGTGGCCAGCAGATCGCAGAAGGTGATTCTACCTCTCTCTTCTGCCCTCATGAGACCCCACCTGGAGTCCTCAACAGAACATGGATCTGTTGGAATAGGACCAGTGGAGACATATATCTGAAGGGAGTCTACAGGAGAGCTGGAGAGAAACTCTGTCAGGAAGTGTAGTGACAGGACAAGGGGTAATGGCTTTAAATTGGAAGAGAGGAGATTTAGATTAGATACCAAAAAGAAATTTTTTCCTGTGAGGGTGGTGAGGTACTGGAACAGGTTGCCCAGGGAAGCTGTGGATGCCCCATTCCTGGAAGCGTTGAAGGCCAGGCTGGATGGGGCTTTGAGTGACCTGCTCTAGTGGGAGGTGTCCCACACATGCCAGGGGGGTTGGAAGTCGATGATCTTTAAGGTCCCTTCCAACTCTAACCATTCTATGATTCTGTGATTCTGTGACTTACACTGAAGGTCCATCTCTCTTACACGGTGACACTGTAGCATCCAACAGTCCCTCAGATGTTTTTTTAGACAAACTGGATTGGAATTCATGTACCTGAATGTAATTGCCTGCTGCTCTTTCAAATCCCTTTGTGTATCTTGCTTGGCAGCCACCTGTTGCTCCAGGAGGGTGTAGGTCTCCTACAGGTCCTGTGGCATATCTGCCAACTCTGTGCAGACGTGTCATATATTTTAGGATATCTTTTTTTGGCAATAAATCCTAAATGTCATGTCTTTATGTTTAATACCCTCTGATGTGTTTCTGATCTATCATCTTGCCTGCTTTTTTTAATTACAGAGTTTTAGCACTAAGAAAATTTTAGGTCTTTTGGTTTGCAAGTTTTATGAAAAAAATGCCTGCTTTTGTTGTCTATGAATACGCTATCCACTTTTTAATCTGTAGCCCAAGCAGAGGCCTTTTGCAGACATGGGAAAGATGCACACAAAACAAGTTATTATTAACATTTTCTTGCCTTAAGCCCATTCATAAGCACATTAAAATACCATGATCAACATTATCACAAAAGCATATTTCAACATTTTAAGGCCACAAATATATTTTGCCACGCAGGTAAGTTAAAATATACATAATAGCCGTAACTGCAAAACAGAAATGATGACTTGAGATATGGCTTCAGAAATGGGATGCACAGAAAAACATGTGCAAGTAGTAAAATCGGCAAGATGAGAACTAAGGATGTAGAGCAGGCAGGAAGGGTGTCCGATGGAACTAGAATTCCTGCAAAATAAGAAAAACCAGTATAAGGCCTCATCCAAAAAATAATATATCAAGAACAGATGATATCAGCCCCTTTTGTTTGAGGGATAGGGCAGAAAAGCATAAAACTTCAAGGATGGATGAGAAAAAATAGGGAACACAGCCCACTTCAGTTCTGACTTTCCACATCAAAGAGGCTTGAGGACTTGCCAACTCAACCTCAGCATCTAAGGACCATCAGGGGCTGTAGCCATCAATGGTAACTAAAGCAGCATCAGTTCCACGTGCATACTCGCAGCTAGTTCATTATAAGCTCATAAAGGACAAATTAATTATTTTGGGTATGTGGTGATAATGAAAGTCCTTTCAAAGTAATTCACAATTTTACACACCTCAGTCAACTCCCACTCTTATCCAGAGGAGCTTGAAGAATCCTTGTCTGTTTATTTGTTCAAAATATGGAAGACAATTTTTAACTTTAAGCATTCTGCCACTTTTCTCTAAACATTTGCAAAGGAGTGTCTAGGCATTCGTCAGGGTTAGGTTGATGGTTGGACTAGATAATCCTAACCTAGACAATTCCATGAGTATATGATTCTATGGTTTTTCCATTCTACTATAGTCTTGTAGTCTATAAAAGAGAAAAGAAAATTGCTAAAATTTCAGGTCACTGTGGCCTAAGTGGAGGCATAGCAACATACACTGCTGTACTTTCTGTTCTTCCCTTACTAATTGCTAACAGTCCGTTTGCTGGTTTTGCCTGCTTGCGATATTTCTTGTGGGCATGGCAGAACAGGCCTTCCTGTCTGGCATCCTGAAGCGTTAGCTAATTGCTGCAGTTTAACAGGGTTTAAATATCATATTGCATGGATTTTTCCAACCAACAGATGAACTTAAGATCATATTTAACCAATGTAGGATTATCACTTTCAGTTGCAAATAACTTAAACCAGGAATTTCGCCTAAATAAGTCACTAGCTCCAGTTGTGCTCTCTGGACTTGAGCATAACAGTGGGAGAAAGAAAAGAGATATCCAGAAAAGAGACTGGCTTTTTAGAGTTCTCATGTAACACTACAGAGAAAAGAGGGTTTAGTAATTTTAAATATAATTCTGGTTGTACATTGGGATACAAATAGAACCATATCCCCTTACAATGGAAAAGTAATTCATGTAAGAGAGAATGAGAGGTGTATTTATGCTCCTTTTCACTGCTGTTTTTAATACACAGTTTCTTTTGGATTTTGTTTAGTTTCTTTGAATCCCACTCCTCCACAGACTTCCCAGGCCTCAGTACTCTGTTATCACTTATTCTTCCTACCGCTGCTCTGCTGGCTCTAGCAGTTCAATAGTTACTTCAGCTGAAAATAGCCCTGTTATGTTTCAAATTATTTTTCGATACAGATAATATGTGAAAAGGAAAAAGAAAGAAAAAAGAGAGACTCCAACAGAATCTGTAGGACAGTGTATGCATCTTATTTTAATTCCATGATTATCCAAGAGATCATAGGATATTCTTGCCCTTGATAGCCACAACTATACTCAGTTAATTGGGTTCCCTTCTGCTTCTATGTCTTTATAGGATTACAAGGTTAGAGCTTAAACTATCTAGAATTAAAATAACTGGGATATGTTTCCTACCTTTATGATTCTGTAGGACCAAGAGGTATTGGCACCTTGCGCTTATTTTCATTTTAGATTATTTGAAGACTTATTTAGCAACATTAATAAGAAGTTATTTATAAGTATGTCATGGTTGTAATCAGACATTAGGACTACTCATGAATGTAGATATTTTATGGATTTATTTACAGAAATATAAATATACATAATGGAAGGAGACTGTGGAAATTGAGTTTAAACAGCCTGTTCCTCCTAGATCACAAACTGCTATTACTGAAGCTGAATAAGAAAGGAAGATATCTACTCCTAATGCAAAAATTTATCAGTTACTCAGGAGCTTACTGGCACAATTTAGGTTTCCATTCTATAATATACTTCAGGATGATTTAAATAAAATGTCACACAGGAATCACTGTAATTTTAGTATTTCTGTAAGATTCTCCTTGCTCCTCGTTACCAGAGATGAAAATCAGACTCATCTGAAATGCTCATGTAGAATAGTCTATCACCTTAGTCTCTGAGCCAGACAGCCACTGACATTCTCATTTTCATTTTCCCATAGCAGATAATAATTTACAACATTTCCCACCCTGGTTCCCACATTTTCCAGCCATGGATCCAGTATTTTCACCTATATACAAGCAGAAATTCTTCAGATCCCCCAAGTAACGTCTGATAAACAGTCCTACATGAAAAAAACAAAACACAAAAACAAGCAAACAAAACAAACAAAAAATAAATCAAACAAAACAAATAAACAAACACAAACAGCAAAACCCCACCTATTTATCTCTGTAATATCTATTTTTATTTGAAACTGCAAAAGAATTTTGGCAGCCAGTGCGTATGAACTCTCCTATTAGCGTCTCTCCCTTCAGACTAACATGAATTTTGTGTATCAAGCACAGACACAGTTTAGACAGTAGTTACGAGTGTTTGGAGGAAAGAGCTTAGGACACCAAGTAGAGGTTAATATACTGAGATTTGTCTCTATATACGTTGTGCTTAATATTAAATTATTTTTCCTACTCTGCAACTTTTCCTTGTTTAGCAATTGTCTTGAACAGACCTTCAGGCATAAACATCTTTTTCTTCCATAAATGCATATATGCAAGCCTCCTTATTTTATCAGAAATTTTCCTTCTCTGTATCTATTTCACTACTGAATCGTCTCCCAGCTACAACACATGATTTGCCTTTGTGTTACTATTTGGTTTTAGGGATGCAGAGCAGCTCCACGCTGCTGAGAGCAAACTAGTGTGTTGGCAAGGTGTATATATCCCTCTGATCAGTACGGTCAGTGTAACACAGCTGGGTGTCTGTGTGCCTTGGGCAGCCCTGAATACACAGCAGGGACTTCAGCTGTTACCTCAGAGTTTGATTATTTTCCTCTTTTTTTTTTTTTTT
>VZTM01034997.1:183106-206518 GCA_013400555.1 Jacana jacana | reverse complement strand
CCCCTACACTAGATCTCTCAACACCACATCTAATCTGCTCTTAAACACAGTCAGGGAGGGTGACTCCACCACCTCCCTGGGCAGCTGATTCCACTGGCCGACCACTCTCTCCGTGAAAAATTTTTTCCTAATGTCCAGCCTAACCCTACCCTGCTGCAGCTTGCAGCCATTCCCTCTTGTCCTGTCGCTCATTGCCCGTGAGAAGAGACCAGCACCAATATCTCTACAGTGCCCTTTCAAGCAGTTGTAGAGAGTGATGAGGTCTCCCCTCAGCCTCCTCTTCCTCAGACTAAACAACCCCAACTCCCTCAATCGATCCTCATAAGCCTTGTTTTCCAGGCCTCTCACCAGCTTTGTTGCCCTCCTCTGTACTCGCTCCAGCACCTCGATATCTCTCTTGTGCTGAGGTGCCCAGAACTGGACACAATACTCAAGGTGTGGCCTAACCAGTGCTGAGTACAGTACAGTTAGTGCAGTTTTTCTGCACTAACCTTCCAAAAGACTGAATTGAGAGAGATGGGAAAAGTATGAAGAGGAAGGGAATGACTCTGGCTGCTCTGGGACTAGTTGAGCAAACAGGGACTCTTGGCTACTACACTTGGCCATGAGAAAAGAAGGCTGAGCCAGGCAATTATTTCTAGGGAAGAGCTTGATTCACTCACCTTCTGAAAAAGCTAACAACTGGCAGATGCTTGTATCCTAACAGCAGGGAGGCTTCCCTCTGTTTTCACTGCTCTACACAGAAAAGGCACTCAGGGTTGGCTGAAGAACATTCTGGAGAACGCCTCCAACTCTGTGGTTCAGCACTGAATGCAGCAGGGTGAGTTGACCCATTTTGGGCCCATTTGGCCCATTTGTAAGAGGGTCACATTCACTGTGTGTATGGGAGGGAAAGCCTCACTGTCAGCCCTGGGTTTGGGAAACAACCACAACCTCTGGAGTGATGATGGCTATTTATTCCCATGCTGTGGAGTGCAATGAAGATAGTTCCTCACACTGCTCTTGACATGAGCATCCTCTTACCTCAGAAAACAAACAGTGTGGTGGAACCTTCTTATTTCCCTCTTTTCTGTGTCATTGTTTGCATGAAAGGTGAAGGAGCACCACTTAAAAAACGAACCATGTCTATTTTGTATTCTTATTGTGTTTGGAAAGGACACACAGTCTGTCTCTAAGGTGGTCTGATTTATTCAGTCCCCAGACCAGTGTTTACATAAGTCAACATTGTTTAGTGTAGGCTTCAGCCTCATTGACATTCATTGGTTCCACCATGGTCTCAGTCAATCTCAAGATTTCAGATAATAGCTTCGGTGTCTTGCCAATAAGTAGTGCTTAGGTGAAGCCAAACAACACCACGTTAATATTTATGTTGACAGATAGACTCACTCCACAAAGCTTATTTTTTTCTTTGGCAGATTTTATGACACCCGCTTGGGACTGGTGTACAGCATCCTCATGGGCAAAATTTCCCTCTTCTGTACTGGAGTAAAAGCTCCAGAGATTATTCCAAGCTACAAATTGTCTTTGTGTCACTACAGTAATTTAAAAACTTTTTCAATCTTATTGCATCAGCGTATATGCCTGTTGGGTTTTTTTTTCTTTTTCAGCAGGTATGAGGCAGATCTTTTATTTTAAAAAGAAATGCCCCCATCAGTGAAGCTTCTTGGAAAGCACAGATGTTATTCCCAGGCACTGTGTACTGTCCATTACATCACAGAGTTACACTCCAGTATCCACCCTCAAGTAGATGCTGAAACACTCTTACTTTCCTTACTTCCAATACCCTTCAGCTTGCTTCTAAGTCAGCCCTCGATGAAAACTGATGTAATGTCAACAGGCAGCTTTGGTAACCATTAAGAACACCAAGGAGGAGCAAAATTTGTTGTTGAAGCTTTAATGAAACTGCACAAATCTGCAACAGCCTGACCTAAAACTATTTCCTGTATTTCATTTTATTCTCATCAGCTATCAAACATAGATCCTTTAATATTTAGGTGTAAATGAAGTGTTAGATCATCCAAGCCCTGATATTCTGTGATTCTGTGGTTCTGTAAATCTCTGATCTATTTAGTTTACCTGCTCTTGGGATGAATAAGTTGTATTTAACAAAAAGGTTGTTTATGTTTAGCTAAACCAGGCTTTAGCAGAAGATATATCAAGGGCTGGTTAATCTACCGTACTGGGAAAAGTGTTGTCCCTCTGTTTCTCTGTTTTGTTGCATGAATTGCCTATTTGCACTTCTGGTCCTTATATTCCTCTTTTCCCCCTAAAAAAACCCTTTTAGTGCTTGTTGTCTGCTTCCCATGAAGGGGCTTGCTGTCTACATACCCACTGTAAGGAAGCCATCCTTCAGCCTTTCTTTTCAAACAGGTTGACCTATGCAATCCACTCACCCTGTGGTCCTTCCCTCAGCTTTCATGTCATTTCCCAGAATCACAGACAGGTGGGAGGTGGGAAGGCATCTCTGGAGACCATCCAGTCCAACCTGCAGCTCAGAGCAGGGTCACATACAGAAGTATGCTTAGAACTGTATCTAACCGGCTTTTGAATAAATCTCAAATAATAATATAAGCAAATAATAAATAAAGTTTGCATGGGCAGGATTTTTTTTCCTCCAGAAGCTTTGAATGGTTCTACAGAGTAACCCCTTGTTCTCATCCTGGGAAGATTATGAGAGGGCTATTTTTCTTAGTGTTATTCTGACAAGAAGAAAATAAAGCTTTAAAAAATCAGTATCATCATCACATCATATGTTGATTACAGCACTTAAACACATAACCAGACAATGAAAAGCCGGGGATTTTCCTTGTGTAGGAGAGGACAACCTCATATTGTCTGTCTTGACTGGTGAAAAATGATTTGATTAAAAAACCTGGAGTAACCTGTCAGCCGAGTCTGAGGGCACTGTGAAGGGTACACACAGAAGCACTGTGTATGGTATATCTCTATTTTTAGAGGCAAAATTACATTTCCTTTGCACTGGTTATGAATTTAAAGTATAAAATGCAGCCAGCAGATTTCTTCAGCTGGTTCAGAAAAGGGAAGGGAAAAGAAACCCCTTTATTAGATAAAAAGGAGTGTTTGGTCTGTAAAGGAAGGATTCACCTCACCTAACCTTAAGTGTCTCAGAGTTAGACTTCTCATCACAGGCGTCCATTTAGTCTACATCTACTATCACTGGAGAAGGATAGACTGCTTCAGAGGTAACTTCTTTCTACTTGTCTTAAGCATCAAGCCTAGATAAACTGAGTCAGGTTCTGCAGGTTCCCACATTTCCATTGACTAAAAACAGTTCAAAAGGACTAGTTTTGCATTGAAGGCTAATTTATACATAGATAATATTAAATGAGATTAATTACACAATCAGGTTACAAACATGTAAAATGGCTTTACAGTGTTACCCTATGAAGCGCCCATGCCACTGTGCTTGGCAGAGATCAAAAATACAGGTGGAAGAGTCATGACTCTATCTTGATTCAAATTGATCAAGTGACAGCAATCTTTTGGTTTATTTTTGAAGAAATTTCTAGAACTCACCCACTTGTGCCATAGGAAAAATAAATTTGTTGACCATCAGTCTGTTTTTCTATTGTCTTCATTTCAGCTCCATTTGGCAAAAATCAGCCTACAAGATGAAAAATTACTAAACTGAGAGCTTGGCTTTAAATCAGTGATTTTACTTTTCTTCTGAATGTTCTCCTTCTTTGAATTTTCTTTGACAAGTCTGATGTTTATCAAAAGCTGGGCAATAAGCCTGTTCATTAATAGAACCTTCATCCGAAATGGGGCACTTTTTGCTAACTAGGAAAAGCATACTTAGGCATGTTCATATAAGAAATTATATAAATAAACCCAGTTCAGAATCTTAAGACTTGATATTTTTAGCTACGTTTTCTATTAAAATGAAGTCTAAATGGTCAGACTTCATATGCATATTCATCTCCTTCTCTGTGACACTCACTAATAACTTGTGAACCCTCTGATTTCAACCAAGTCTGACAGAGATTCAAGCCCATTATAGTCCTGCAGATTTCATCACACCCATACGAGATCATGGAATCACAGAACGATATTGGGTTGGAAGGGACCTCTGGAGATCTCCTAGTCCAAACCCCTAGGAGATAAAGCTCTTACCACTGCCCTCATGAAATGAAAGGTAGAAACAAGAATTCAAACCTCAATGAAGACATTGGAAGTCTGTATAAGACATAAATACCTCAAGTCCTCTGAGCGCAGAGAAATGGTTCATTTACATTCATATCTTTTCAAAACCCACAGAATCTAATCAATCTTACTGTTCATGGACTGACTTGTTATTGCATTAGAAAATAACTTTCTTCACATTAGTATGGGATTATTCCTTTTCTTTTGGTTGAAAAAGACAAAATTAGAATTTAATTTTAAATGCATAAAAGCAGTGTTTGCCATCTTGCTGTCTCAAATAACTTTGTATCCCATTATATGTGAGCACAGATCTGTGATTCTCCAAGGAAAAAAGCATCTGCTGTCATAGAGGTATAATATACCCAGTACTGTACCTCCGTGTACAAAGTGAACACTGTGCCTCACTATGTGGAATTTACATTCCATGAACAAAATAATTCACTTTATTTAAGGCAAATGAAGGACAGGGGAAGTTGTCAACTGTCAGTATTTGAGTTTGCATAAACATAAAAAGGATCTCAAATTTTTATCTTTTTTTTTTTTTAATTTTATTATTATTTGTTCTAAAATGCTGGAAATACTGTATATGTTAGTGAACAGAATTGCAGAAGTTGCATGGATCTATGTTCAGCATTCCAGTCTGAAGTTGGAGGGGTAAAATAGTGCCTGTTGGAAGGGATCTGCAGAGACTTGCTCTGCCTCCCAGATTCAAAGCAAGTGCAGTATCAAAATGGGGTCATATTTCTCCACTCAGCTTTTGAAAATGTCTAAGAATGTCCCCATGAGCTCACTGGGACCTTGTTGCAAATCTTCACCACCCTTACGGGGAACAATTTATATCATATGTCCAGGTGGAATTTGCCCAACTCTGATGTCTCCTTGTTGTCAGCAGTCCTTGTACTGCACACTGCTGTGTTCAACCACATCTCCCACCTCCCACTAGGCCTTTGTAGGAAGTAGTAAGTTCCCCATCTCCTTCTCTTCTCCAGGCCGAACAAGTCCCAGTCCTGAAGCCTGTCGTCAGATGGCAAGTACTCCAGCCTTGATCCTCTTGGGGGCCCTCTGCCTAACTTCCTCAAGTTCATTGATGCATGCCTTATATTAGGGACCCAGAAGTGGGCACAGTCCTTGAGAAGTATCTCAGAAGTGCTGGGTAGGGAGGAAAATCGTTTCACTGGATCATGCTGGCTCAGCTCTTGCTGCTGCAGCCCCATGCATGGTTAACCTTCATTGCTGCTACCTCTGCTTCCAGAAAACTGCTCCAGTGAAGAATGATTAATGTTTACCCACCCAATCACACCCTAAGGCATTATAATACAATAACAATAGGATACAGAAGTGCAGTATTAGAACATTTTTTTAGTCCACTGTAGTCATATGAATACTTGCTTTTTAAAGAAAAGAAAGAACTATGACAGACCACTGTTAGATTTATGCATTCATCCAGGCTAGCCATAATCACCTAGGAGACAAATAAATAAACAGAACTTTCACACTTGGATGGTCTAGACTAGAAGCCACAGACCTCACACCAAAGAAGTGTGAGACAAGAGTCTCATAAATAACAGTAAAATGTGACTCTTTTCTTTTTTTTTTTTTAATCAGCTTTCAACCAACAGCAAAACTTTCCAACACAAAATACAGAGTGCACAGAATAGAACTTCAGGTCAAGAAAAACTGGTGAATTCAGTTTGGTACAGAACAAGAATTCTTTAAGAATACTATAAAAACTAGCCTATAGAATTTGAGATTAAAATTTATGAAATGCTTCCATTTCACCCTATTTTGCTGTTATTGGCTCCAGTATGCCAGTGGGCATTGTAGTCAGGGTCTGTGTCAAGATAGTGGTTACCTGCAGCTGTAGAGCTCTGGTGAAGCAGCTAGGTATCCACACTACATCTTTTCTTCTTTTACCTTCTCCTCTCCATCTGACCATCTCTACACAGGTCCCATCTATCTCCCCAGTCGATATTCAGTGGCCACAGTCCTACAGACTTTCCTTCATACAATCATTACCCTTCTGAAAGAAGGTAGTTTTAGATGAGGTATTAGGAAGAAATTCTTCCCTGTGAGGGTGGTGAGACACTGAAGCAGGTTGCCCAGAGAAGCTGTGGATGCCCCATCCCTGGAGGTGTTCAAGGCCAGGCTGGATAGGGCTTTGAGTAACCTGCTCTAGTTGGAGGTGTCCTTGCCCATGGCAGGGTGGTTGGAACTCAATGATCTTTAAGGTTCCTTCCAACCCAAACCATGCTATGATTCTATGATTCAGGCCCAGCAGCTGAGCCACCACACACCCAAATGCCAAGCCCTCTAAGTTTCCAGGTATGAGTTGTTGTGAGGCCGAAGATGCTCCTGGACGTGGCACTACCTCAGACAAGCCCAGCCCCAACAATCATGGACTCCTGTGAGAAGGTACATCATCTCCTGTCTGTAACCTTCTTTGGTACTTGCCTCTCTCCTTTACACCCAGCCCTTGAAGATGTGTTTATGGTCTTGAACTTTAGAAGGGTCTTTTTTTTGTTGTTGTTGTTGCTCACATTTTAAGAAGCTGTTGGGTTTATTTTGGTTTGGCTTTTTCTTTTTTTTTCTGTGGTTCACATTTCAGCTTAATCCATTTTTCTCATCTGTTCTTGTAACCTCTCAGACTATTACCATGAAGTAAAAAGCAGATAACAGTTTCTCCCTCTGCTGCTGAGAAGAATGGATGACAAGCTTTATAAGCACTAGCAACAAGGAAAGTATTAACACTTCACAGAGGCAGTAACCCCAAGGAAGAACTTTTTAATACAAACCTAATTGATTTGAAGCCATTTGCATTCAATGCCATTAGATTAGAATGACTGTAATAAAACAGATGAATAATATTAATACTACATTAAATAATTACACTAAATAACTACACAATAAGTGCACTTTTAATTTCCAGCTTTAGTTCTGCCAGTCCCCAAATCAGGGCGGATGACTCCCTGCAGAAAACAGAAATTTGATTCAGAAGCATACAAGAATCCTCTCAAAATGAACATTTCCAGTTATAGAGCCCTTAGTGTCAGGACATAAAGATTGACAATCTGGTAACATGGTTTCTAAGCACTTCACATGAGCTTGCACTTACAACAGGGTTTCCTATGAAAGACAAGCAACACTGCACGAACTCACCTGTCAATTCAGTTCAAAAACTGAGTGACAGAATGAGGGGTTTTTTCTTAGTAAAATGGTCTAATCTAATATCAGGCCTGGTGTGTAAGGTGAAGGAGTAGAAAAGAGAAAAATTGTGTTGTTAACCACTCCCTGACTTAGCAATGGCCAACTCTGGCACAGGTTACAATGGTGAATGCCACGGGTGCAAGACTTCAAACAGATTTCATGTCCATGTTGCCAAATTTTATTTTCACAATTTGTCAGGGACCTAGTGTTGGCACAGGAGTTAATTCTGCTGGAAGTACCAGTTTTTTCTCTCCCCTTCCCTCTATTAAGAGAATTCTCCAGTTGTCTGGTGGAACCAAATTCGGGCCTTTCCATTCTGAACTGCAGAGAGAGACTAGATCATAAAACTGAAGCCAACACATCTGGTCTGAGTTTTATATTCTGTCTTGCACTTAATACATTTAAATTCACAGCATTCCAGTGGGGCAGAGATGGAAGGTTGAAAAACTGAAGTGCAAGATCTCCTGGAGGGAATCTGATGATGATCAAGGAAGGAGATGAGGAAGCCAATAGCATGGATCACTCTAATCAGGGATTACTGAACCAAAAGGTCAAACAACAGCTACCGCAGAGCTGTGCTTTACTAAAGGAGGGCTGAATGAAGGAAGACATGGCTGAAGCCAGTCCTGTTTACTCTTTTGCTTTGCCATACTTGGACTAGAAACACTCAGGTGCAAAAGCTCAAGGAGGTGGCAACTAAGCTCTGAGAAGCAAGAGTCTTTTTTTTCCAACATGTGAGTATGGCAGTCACTTTCTGACTGTCCCTTAAAACACTACAGCAGACACTGAACATTTACCACCCCTTTTAAGAAAAGCCAAAAATATTTGCCATCATCCTCTTATTTATGTCTTTTTGCATGAAGGACCATTGTGATGTCACTCTAGCCCTGCCAGATACAGGAGTCAAGACTTAGTCTGAATATCCAGGTAACTTTGCAAGTTACCCAAGCAACTGTTGCTCCTAAGGACATTCCCACAATTCAAAACTAAATGAGTGAATAGACTTTGCACATATCATAGTATGTAACAGTTGGTTAATATTAACTATTGTGGCAGGAAGATCAAATAAGGACAGCCAAGAAGTAGGGCTGTCAGACATCAGACAGATCCTTTCAGTCAGCCCAATCTAGTCAGAGAAATCTTTTTGGCCTAACGCAGTACACCATGTTGCTGACGAAGACCAGAGCTAACACTGGACGTGATGAGACAGCTTGCTCTAGGGTGAATTGGGGCTGGATTCTTTAGGCTGCACTTGGCCAGGCCCTCTGGGGTCAGGCTAGGCTGGAAGCTGAGGGCACACTGGCAAGCTTTTCCAGATCAAAGCGAAAGTTCTCAGATCCTGGGATGAGAAACACTTCCCCCTTCAAATTGCATCGATTTGTGATGTATGGCTTAGTCACACTGTCAATTAATCAACTGTCAAACTTCTGATGTGTCAAAGTATGTTCCTGTATTTTGGCACCACAACCAAAAGTTATCTGAACTTCTTCAAGTCACAAGACAATCCTTCTTTGTCTTTCACACCATTTCCCACTGAAGCTTCAAAGTCATGTTTTTCAGAGCTACCCCTAGAGATTTCATGAGTAACCTAAGGCACCTTTATACAGTGCTAGAGTAAAACTCACCCTTTTTAATATATCTGAGATTGTCTTTCAAATTTCATTAGAGTGAAACAATGAGAGACTTTTGCAGATGGTAAGAGCTGAACAGTGCTATATTTTGTGTCCTCCATCAGCTACGTTGCTTTTTATTAGTGGCTTCTAAAATTTGAAAAGGGATTTACTTGGTTTAACCTGGACCTGGAGGTATAAGTGATTCCGCATCTCAGTAGGGACAGCTTTTGTTTTCCCCATCTATTTGGCAGCCATGGAAACCTCAGCTACAAGTCCTGCAGAGATGTTTCAGATCATTCTGAACATCTCAGCAGTCTGCATGTGGGTCCCCAGCAGCAGTGAGATGCCAGACAGGAGGGTGATGCTCCCCATACTCAGCAGAGCTGCCCCGGCACAGCCCCACTCCAGACCAGCCAGACGCTCGATTCCTCCTGCCATGAGCCCAGAGCTATTTCAGCAGCAATATTTATCCAAATCAGTGTCACCTGCTATCGAAACAACACTGTATTTTTGCTATTGAAATAAAACTGCATGATCTTCATGAAATGTCTGGTTATGCATGAGTGTATGAGTTGCTATTCTGTCTAATCAAAGGAATAACAGAGATACAAAATTCAGTAGGCCTGCACATTCACCTTCCCAAGCCAAAAAGCACTGTTCTCTTGGTCCTAACATTATTTGTGTCTCCTCTTCCCTCTATCATTTATCCCCACAACAGATGGTAGGGTGACTGTACCCCTTATCCAGGCCATGAAGCTGTGGCAGATCTTTGTCCAACATGAGAAGGAACATGGATGAGAAGCTCAACATGAGCCAGCAGTGTGCACTGGCAGCCCAGAAAGCCAACCACATCCTGGGCTGCATCAAAAGAAGTGTGGCCAGCAGGTCGCAGGAGGTGATTCTCCCCCTCTGCTCTGCGCTCATAAGAGCCCCACCTGGAGTACTGTGTCCAGCTCTGGAGGCCTCAACATAGAAAGGACATGGACCTGTTGGAATGGGCCCAGCGGAGGGCTACAAAGATGACCAGAGATCCCAGAGCACCTCTCCTATAAATACCATCTGAGGGAATTGGGCTTGTTCAGCCTGGAGAAGAGGTTCTAACCATTCTGTGATTCTATGAGGCAGCAGAGACAAGGTTGGCACCAGAGACAGCCCTGCTCCAATCACTCCCACCATCCCTGCTTTACTTTCTTGTGTGCTGCAGCTAAACTCTTACCTCTTTGGCTAAAACAACACACAAGCCGTACCCCAGAGACCGGTACTCAATCAGATTAGTTTTTAATAAAGGAGCTTGTGTGATTTTAAATTTTATTTTATTTTATTTTTTCTTCAAACCTGTTGAAACTTTAGAATAGACTAACAATAATCAAGAACAGAGAGAGACACATAGTTACATCAATCACTATAACTCTGGTGCTTCAAGTTTGTGAGAAGCCAAGGTAAACACCAGATGACAATGACAACATTAACCTCTGACATTAATCGGCAAACGATGAATTTGAGAGTGTGCAAGCTGTCCAAAAGATTTATTTCTGTACCTACATATGGATTGTTACATTTAAGGCCTCTAAAATGGGTTTGGAAAGGATATTTTAAGAAGCATTTTCCCTACTACCACCATTTATAGAGCAAAGCACTTCAACACTTCCCTACAGCTTACAGACCTCTGTGCAGGGGGAATTTCAGCGTCTGGCATCTGTTAGGAACATGTTACATACACTGAATAACACAGCCGATCCCTGGGTAGCTCATCTATTTAATAAGTAAAGACAAAGGCTTCACTCGGTTCTCCTGCTGTAGCACTGAGATGGCAGCCTCGCTGCTCAGCTATCGAGGAAATGCTTTTAACCCTTCGCCCTGAGGCCAGCTTGTAGACATCGAATTTTCTGCTCAGCTGAGTCTGTAATAGCTCAGCCACGCTGTAGCGGTACTTCTCAGTGTTGCGCCAGGTTATCCCTGAACACCGTGCTTATGGCTCAGAGAACAACCTCATTAATAGTATGTTATGTTATTCAGAAGCCACCCTTGTGCATCCTGCTCTTCACTGAGAGTTTTGGCAATTAAAAAATAGCTGGTTTGAAGATGTATTTGTTCTTGAAATGGAAGAGAATGTATAATTCTGGTGTCCCTCACCTCAAACGAGCAGAAGTAACTATTAAAGCTTGAATATTAAGCACAAAAGTGTACTGTCCTGCTTTGGAAGTAATCTCGCTGGTCTGAATTGCTGCACTTACCCATTAGCCACTCCAGCCCACTGCTGAGCAGTATGCCCTGGAAAATCAATTACCCAGTCGTTATGTGTTGTGTGCACCCCTAGTAGAAGGAGCAGGTTTTTAAATTAGGGTAAAATTGACTTGGATCCAGCAACAAAATTATATGCATACTCACCTTTAATATTATAAACTGTAGTGGAGCTAGTTATTAGCTGTATGTCTGCAGAGCTACCAGTGAGCCATGAATGTTTTGGTCTCTGGATAATTCATCTCTGTAAGACCCATCCATACTCTATTAAACAAATCAAGAAAGTATATTGAGAAAGCTGGTTTAGTGTATGAATAAACAGATGCCAGAGTCTGAATTGTTGCAACTTTACTGCGGAACAACTTGGAGGCAATCGCTGTTAGGCAGTCACTTATATATTCCTAGCATGTTGCAAATATAAAATAAAATGAGCTATTTTATTTCAGGGAAGCTAAGTAACTCAGTTCCTCAGCAGCAAGCCATGGGGCCACATAAACTCATTTTCTTGCAGTCATATGTACACGTTTTTAAACTGCAAATCTTTGAGAGTTATGGAGTATAAAACAATCTCCAGGAGAAAAAACCCTCATAAAATATATTGAAAAAGAAAACTCCAAGCTATGCCATTAGTAATAGATAATAAATAAATGGACAATTGGGGATTCTATAATTTTGTGAATTAAAAAATAAATAAATTTTAAAACATTCAGCCAACACCAGAATGAATAAAACAAAGGCAAAAAAGGTAAGAAGAGAATGATTTTGTTTCAGGAAAAAAAAAAAATGAAGGAAGAAAGAAAAAGTGTTTTCTGGCTTTTTTTTCTCCCAGAAGACTGACACTCCTGTCGCAAACGCTCTGATGAGATTTCCTGTGGAGGTGGGTGGAGAGGGGGTAAGGTAAACACTCAAAGGATGAAGTATTGTCCCATAGCACACAGCTGGACATTGCAAACTAAGGAAGGCTGACAAGCATTGGCTCGGATAAATTATATCTTAGAGATCTGCAGGAAGCCACAAGGGACAACAGAAAGCCTTAGGAGGAGTCTTTTTGACATAGTGTTTTGCATGGAGTGGGAGGAACTAAGTAATGGAGCCAAGGACATAATTTGTTTGGGCTACGTAAAATGCTCTCAGTAGAAGGCTGGAAAAGCAGCTACACACTGAGAGGGAGGAACAAGTGCCATGGCAAAGAGGTTCACCTTGAACTTACTTTTGTTTCTTATCCCTTAAGCTGAGCAAGGCATTCATACTGTGAGTTTCCTGAGCAAAAACCAGCCCTGAAGAACACACTGCTGAGGTATAAATAAAACAGTTGCAATTACCGAATTGACTGTCCCTGCTAAAGACGTGCATTTCAGTTCTCTGGGAAGCAACGCACAGGTGGACACCAGCAGGCAGGGAAGCAGGAGCAGTATATCCGTCACAGTGACGGTGACAAGCAGTCACAACGTCAAACTTCAGCTGCTGCTCTATCTGGAGCGTTCATAACCTCAAAGGAGGTTTACAGGAGGTCCTGAGGTAGACCACCATGATATGCTGGACTGGGCTGGAAGAAGAGGCAGGCCACCACCCTCTCTCTTGGCAGCTCCATGCATCATCTGCAGATATTTTGGGTTTTAAGACACATTGGGTGAGGAAGACGCGGGTTGTGACAAAGGAGGAGTGGTTTTGGCAAGCTAGAAAAGATGTCAGGATTAAGAAAGTCTCTAAGAACATCATCAGGATCTGTAATGATGTTGAAAGGCAGTCAAGCACTCCATGTGATGAGATTTATGAGCCTGGGGAATAATGCACTGTTGATAACACCAGTATTCATAGAGTCTCATACGGGAACTGCCTTTTGCGATCTAGGTGGGAAAAGCATGCTCAATACTTGGCATCAATTGAGCCCTCAGAGAATCTACTGCTTCAGTCTCTGTGTGTCCTCTTGCTGCCCCCAGCATGACACATGGCAAATCTGACTGAGAAGCAGAGACAAATGTTGATGACTTTGAGGATAAATACCCTACGCCTCGTGTGGACACTGCGAGAGTTCCCAAACAACGCACCCCAACTCAGGCCAAAATAATTTAAAACTTAATTGGTCATTCATTGATCTATCTGGAATCATTCGGTGATAAAAAAAAAAAAAAACCAACAAAACAGAAAGAAAAAAAAATAAAGAGCACCAGCAGCTTAAAACACAGTAATTACATTTGTTTGGGAAGGGCTTTTTAGTTTTCCATTTCTTCCCTACTTTTAGCTAGATGTGCATCTAGTTTTATCTAAGTGATGTCCAAATCACTTCTAATGAAACTTGCTAAGTGCAGGTCACAAGCCAGGTTTTAACACTGTCTGTAGTCAGAATTCAAGCTGATTAAATGCAGCCAGCATGGAAATGCTCTTAATATCCTCAGTTTAAATTTAATTAAGAGGCCATAGACCTTACTTTATCAGAACAGTTACAGATTTCTCCTGAGAAAACCTATGTACATTATTTTTGTTAAGGCTAAAGCTGTTTCTGGCTCAGCTATAAGAAAGTAAGTAAAAACAGTTGGACTGAAACAAAAGAAAATATCTACAAGATCATGGAGAACTCTGGTGTTTATGCCTCTGATCTACCATCATCTAACAGATACGTGTGCCTTTTCAGTCACACTTACTGCACTTGATGCAAAAGTTTACCAGGGAAGGCCAGTTTTGCACAGGTAAAGTTTAGGCTTAAATACCTGAAATTTTCATAAAGGGAAGAACAAGAAACAAGCTGATCTTGAGTGATCAGCTTAACAGATACTGTGCACTACTCTTCAAATCCAGCTGCTTTATTCTAATTATCCTTAGAAGACAGAAAAAGCATCCAGCAGCCATCCATCCTGCTCAGGCCGGCAGCTGAAATCCCAGCTCCCTTCAAATATCATTTTTCATCTTGTTCATAACGTCTGCCAAGTTCCCAAAGAATTAAGGTCTTACTCAGCTTTGCCCTGATTGCAAACAGATAGGGAAGGACATTAGCAGCCAGGAGCCCATATCTGTTTGCATCAAATGTTTTTGTGTGGGCACAGAATATCAAAAGGCTCCTTCACTCGTCCGTGCAATCACTTGGGTCTGAAAGAAAAACTCTACCCGTGCTGCCAGGGAAGAGAAGGACAATTTTTTAGCAGTGTCAGTCCCTGTTGATGCTTCCATTAGCATGATGCTGGAAGAACTTCTCTTGGTGGGTGCATTAAATAAATTTAAGCAGCTACCAGAGAGGCTAAAAAGTTTTTCTACCACTGATATATATATACATATATATATATATATATAGTACATATAAAAACCATCGTGTCACTCGGATTTTGACTTTTTGAGGCAAAATTGTCAAGTAACCATCCACTGCCTGGAGCCACAGGAGAATGAGTTACAGTAATACATTGGTCTCCATTATGACAAAGCTCCTTTTAAACTACACCTTACCAGACACTGTGGAAGATCACCAAGGGACTTCTTATCTGTGAAATCTCCCTTCACACACAGCAGCCTGACAGAAACAGAAAAACAGAGTTTGGTCAGTTCATCCAACTTCTTCTGTCATTTTAGACTGTATTTATTAAAAGGGAACAGTGTTTCTGCCAAAGGTAATATTAAGTTAGCATGCATTCCTGCAGTTAAATCTCCCTGAGAAACATTGTGGAGAAACATACTTCTTCAGTGGTTTTAACTCAAAAGCACATCCATCTGAAAGCGAATCTGACTGGAAGAAAAAAAAAAAAAAGGTGACAAACCACACGGTTTCCATTCTCCAAACAGGGAGAATAGCATTAAAATAATTAGGAAATTGGTCAAGCCCAAGGGAATGGTAATGAAAAAAAAAATAAATACTTACTCAGTAATGATACACCAAGGGGAGGGAGGGGTTTGTATCTGCTGAAGGCAAGGGCAGGTTACACATGAATCTGCAGGTGAAGGCAAAGGCTGACCCAGAGACAGCCAACCTATGCCAGCTCCCCAGTGCAGAGCATGGATTTACTTTGGGAGAAGTCACTTCAGGCCCCCATCTGCCAGCCAAGAAGGTTGGTTTTACTTGTATCAAAACCAAATTATATAAGAAAGTCCCAGCCAAAACCACAAAACTCTCCTGGTTTTATGTTACAACTGGATGAAGCCACCACTCAACTTTACGTGGTTTCCACACAGAAATATAAATTATCCTCAGGTTTGGCAACAGGAAGGAGAACATATCCTCTGCTCAGGGTTAAAGGTAAATGAAGACTGCGTGTTTATGGGCTTCTTCACAAAGCTTTTCCCCAGTTGTATCTGTTTTATAAATAGAACATGTAAAATTAGTTGTAGAGTAATATCCATTACAAAAGTGGTCCCTCTGTATTTTTCCACAAATTAATAATTTTTAGTTTTTCATAAAAATTGACTCGTTCTTTGAAAGTTTTTTGCCAATATCTTGTTTGAGCAATTGTACACTAAAAACCAGGACTCTTTCCAAGTGGCCAACATGATTATTCATTATATTTATGTGTCAGTAACTACAAAAATCACATAGTATTATCTCCACTATGAACAGTTTTCTGGGGTGACTATTTGGATTAACTGTTCATGAAAAAAATCCACAAAGCTTTCGGGACATGCAAATCTTTTCAAATATACAAAGTAGCTTTCCTAGTATTCACAAATAGCAAACAATTTTTAAGCCAATCTTGGCATCATTATTTGGAAAATACTAGACTATTCTTTCTACTATCAAATTAATCCTATATGCAAGTGTGTTTATCCTTTAAGTCTCAAAAATATTGTACTATATCCTCTGGCTGTTATGGTGTTATAAACAGTAACAAAGTTCTTTCAAAATATTTATTATGCTCCTTCAAACTGGAATAGTAAATTAATAAAATGAGGGAACAGAGGGTTAAGACTTTTTAGCAAAAAAATAGCAAGAATAGCAAATTAGCAGGATATTCAGTAAGCTGACCTACAAACCGGGCAACTACACTGCATTCAAGGTGGATAATGTAACTATCTTCCACACAGAGCTCAGGTTTGAGTTGGGGACTTCAGCACTGCATTAGCCTTGTGCTTATCCATTGCTCTTTTGCAGTGATGAACAAGGTGGAGAAAATAGCTTCTACTCAAAGGGAACCAGCCAAAAGTTCAGATGGGTACCTCCAAATCTCACAATGACCACCAGGACAAGGATCTTCCCGCTCACATCAGATCATATATCAGGCCTTGAGATTCCTTGATCCCAGGCCATCTGGGAAATGTGTCAGGGTATACTGAGAATATATACAGACCTAAATCATGGGAGATCTTAGATCTGGTACAACCCAGACCCATGTACAACACTTTCCTTTCTTTACAGCAAATAACTGTAAATTAACCTCCAGGTGGAAAGACCAAAGGAGCTGCCCAAAGGTAGCGACTGGAGAAAGATGTTCCCAGTGAGCCCAAGGCACCTTAGTCGTTCCAAAGCAGTGAGGTAGAGAACAAATTACCGTTGCAAAAAAAACCCAGAGGAGAACAGTGTCTCCTGCTTACTGTAATAAAAAGGCTTGCAGAGCCATTATTTGATTTACTTTCCACATCACCACAGCCATTTAATAACCCAGAATGCCACACCGCAAATTCAACAGATGCAGAGCAGTGGAGCATTCACAGACCTCTTTGCAGAGGGCTGATTAAATGCTCAAGGAATTAATAATGACTGAGACAACTCCTGTAATCTTCCAGGATAGCAATATCTTTGCAAATACCATTTGTGTATATATGCTCCCCATAAAATTATTTGATGGGAAAGTTAAGACATTGTTCCTGTATACATTTACCAAAAAGTCTCTCTAAGCTCTAAATGCCTACACAAGAATTGGATAACCTCAAAGGTCCATGCAACAGGTCTGTGGTATCAACAGAAAGAGGAGCTTTTCTTTTCTCTCTGGGTCACATTCTACCCATATTGTTGTCTGTGAAGTCTTCTGCAGGATGAAACCCTGCTATGGATCAGTGCTCGCAAACACCAAGGCCAGTTGGTTTCTGGCAGGAGTGACTTCCCATCAGTGAAGCATTATGAGGGCCCCCATGGTGAGATGAAGAATAATCAAGCCAGCAGAGCAGAGGTGGTGGTATGAGAGGTAAGCCATCCCAGAGGGCAGGTATACAGCATAGGGCAGCAGGTAAGGGCCATGCCTGAGTCCTCCACATAGTGGCCAGGGAAGAGCAAGAACCAAAGCAAAACTGGAAAAATCACGGAGCAAGGCAAGGATGTAGCTCCACAGGAGAACTGTGAAGCCTTTGTGGGTGGGAGAAGCCAGGGTGAACACAAGTCCAAGCCCACAAGCCTAGAGGAGTTAACGGATCTTCTTGACATCGGAAGGGAGAGTGGACCCTGAAAAGAGGCAATTTGGGAAGACTGAAAGGAGACATCTCCCAGTATACACAGATGCTCCTCCTCAGCTTTTACACCATGCCATGATATGTTATTGCATGAGTTGAAGGATCCTTCTCCCATTTTCCCAGAATGGAAGATGTCTCTACACCAACCCCATCAAAAGCACCAAAACGTTAGGAAAGGGCTTGGTGAGAGACCACTACGTCAAGTTAGCCCTGGCCTGAGTGAAAAAGGTGGGTAGTATTTTTCACACATGTGTTGTTAAGTGCACAGAGAGGGCAGAGCAGAGCAGTTGTTCATAATGGGCTATGACTAATTATTTTCATGCGCCAGAACATTTGGGACTGTATTTCTTAAAGAGTAAGTTCTTGAATGGTAACAAGATCCAAGGGTATTTACCACACCACTTATCTGTTATTAGAGCATGCTACTAATGTGTCTGTGGGAAGAGGAATATTAACTAAGAGGCTGGAATAAAAGGTCATTCAAATGCCAAGAAAAATTAAATTAATTGCCAAAAAAGCATAAAACACTGCTGAATCAATCAAACACCATCCCACTAATAGAGACGAGACAAGCAGGTCAGCTCCAGCAGGTGTCCACCCTTCAAGCGAAGTCTGGATCTAGGGAGCAGAATTAAACTCCTGTTCCCTGAAGTCCTTGACGTCTGGGTCCTCTCATTCGCACAGCATAATGGCATGGCCAGACACATTGTACTGCCTGCAGCTGACTTGGCTTAAGAGATTACAGCCCCCAGCCTGCCCCTACACACTAGCCTCCATCTTTCCCTCCCACTATATCTCATGCCACTTACAAGCCTTCCATAGCCACTAGCAAAAAGGTGCATATATCCAGGTTTAGCTATAACTTTTTAGTGCATTTTTCTTGATCAGATCTTTATAGAGGACATTTTGGCAGACTAAGGGTAGGGAAAACTACACCAGCAGAACTAATGAGGAGGTCAGAGAGACTGGTCACCATGATGGTGGACTAAGACCTTTCACACCAGTTCAGCTACAGATGGATCAGACCTACAGACTGTGTATGAAAACAGGAGCAGGTCTTCAGAGAACGACCTTGAGGCACTAAGAAAGAGAGGTGACACAAATATATTTTTTTTAAGATTTGGGCTGAATTCTGTCCAAACAGGGATCTGGATGTTTTTACCACTACTGCATTTGTCAACACTCTTCTGCTTCCATTTCTCACAGCAAAAGGAAGGCCCAGAGCTTTAGGTTTTTTGAGTGGGCCTACAAGCAATCAGATGTCTGCCTTAGAAATCCAGGTGAAGATACAGGTTTAATACAGGATGTGGAGCACTGTAGATTTGTGGGTCATACTTGTGACACTGTGATTGCATAGTACAGAAAAGGATCTCCTCTATTGCCATAAATATCCTTCACTGATCAAAATTACCCATAAAAGCTCAGCTGGGAAGCACCATGCCAAAGTCAGGAGAGCATGACTGTTACTGTCAAATCTGCTGCTGCTTTACAAGACAGAGCAGTCCTTGAGCCAAAGCTGAATGGCATTCAGGCATTCTCTTGTTTTCCACTTCAGCACTCAAAAAATAAATCCAGAAACAGAACTAGCTAAGAGAAGGGTGCACGTGACATCAGAAATGTCTGTTTGAGGTCTACCATGCTGATCCTATTGGAGGTGAAACTGTTTCTCTGCCAGCCTGCTGGAAGGAATAATGTCACAAAGAAATCAGGATGAACACTGGCAGAACCCAAGCAGAATGTGAACCTGCTGCAATGCACCACATAGCAGGCGCTGCTGCTCTTCAGCCCTGGGGAGCCGAGAGACACACAGGGTTCTGCATATCATGCAACCCACAGAGGATCCTGCAAAGTCTCTATTTTGCACAGTAGAAGTGTCAAACACTCTCAGTCACACCTCACACTTGCATTTGTGAAAGAGGTCTCGCTCTTTGATTTGAAGAATGGTACCTTTAGTGACTAAAATATTACTACTCTGTACTTAATCACACACACACACAAATTGTTGGTCATGCTGACAACTGGCGATTTGGTCCAAAACCCAAAATGACAAAATGAAAATATCCCTCAGATCATCAGCAATTTTGGCTTTATCTAATGAACTATAAACTCACTGCAGAAAAGATTTTAGGTACGTTTACGGTGCAGGGCTTCATGATACGCAGTAGAGCTGGCCAGACAGAACACTAGTGCTCTGCCATGGGCAACTACCTTTCCTTGTCTTGTGCTATCCTCTTTGAAAATTCACACAGTCCTGGTTTTTTTGACTGATATTCACAGAAAGCAAATTTCAGTGCCATACACATGAAGGCAAGCTGCAAAAACATTCAGTAACTGACAAGCTGTTTTCAGCACAAAGACAAAACAGAGCCTTGTACAAGCCACTGTGAAGAAAATTAACTCTATCCCAGCCAAAATCAGCACAAGCCTAAGTAAGATTTATAGCGTTTCTATAACAATCTCATCAGAAAGTGGTTTGTGACCTGTTCACGGGAAGTCTCATTGCCTGCATTTTAAAGCCAGGAGGAAACTGAGAGATCTGGGGTCGTGAGGGCTATTTGAAAGGCCCAGAGTCCCTCTTTTGAATGGTGTGAAAAATGCCAACATCAATCCTGAAAACAAGGTTGCTGAATTTGTCTTCTGTTTACCAAAGGCAAATCATTTGAAATAAGCAGTTTAAAAATGGATAGGTGGCACTCTCTGCTGCCTTTGCCAGGTTTTCTAACCCTTGGAGCAGTCACAGCTGCAGTATTTGATTCAGTTCAAGGGATAAAACAGTTCCTGGGGAGCAGAGATGAAATGAACGACCAACGGTAGGAAGAAGGGGGAGAAGGCTTGGATGTCTGCAGGTTTGTGCAAGGGCCCTGTTCCTCAAGTAGCAGCTGTGATTTAGGAGGTTTTTTTCCCTGCACCTTCCCTTCCCTGCTTTTCAGTTATATCAACAGCCAGATAAGCCGTTTCTGTGCCCGTGCAGCAGTATGACAACTGGAGAAGAAAGAGCTACCTCTTAAAACGTTAAACACAAGATAATTCAGCTATTATTTCTGAAAATAGAAAAACACCAAGCTAGCTACCATTTAACAGCCATATCTCAAAGTAAATTGAGGAAAGGGAAACTCTGTCCATGGGCATCCTTGAATTATTATTCTGCCTGATGTGGAGGTGATGCTTAGATGTTATTTTGCATGACTTCTTTTTTGGGATGCACCCAGCTCAGAAGTGCATTCCCAAAAACAAGTCAGGCAAAATAGCCAGAAGGCCTGTGTGGATGACAAAGGAACTGCTGGACAGGCTCAAGACTAAAAAGGAGGCCTACAAAGGGTAGAAGCAAGGACGAGTAGGCTGGGTGGAATATGGAGAAACTGTCTGAGCAGTCAGGAACCAGGTCAGGCAAGCAAAAGCCCAGACAGAACTGAATCTAGTGAGGGACATCAAAAACAATAAGAAAACTTCTATAGATATGTCAGGGACAAAAGCAAGACTAGGGAAGCTGTGGGCAGTGTCTAGAATGAAATGGGAGACCTGGACATGCAAGATATGGACAAGACTGAGCTACTGAATGACTTTTTTTCCTCAGTCTTCAGTGGCAAGGACTCAAACCACTGTGCCCAAGTCACAGAAGGTAAAAACGGGGGTTCTGAGAATGAAGAACTGTCCAGAGTAGGAGAAGATCAGGTTCAAGACCATCTAAGGTGTATAAGTCCATGGGACCTGGTGGGTGAAGTTGCTAAGCTGCTCTCCATCATATTTGAGAAATCATGGCAATCTGGTGAAGTTCCCACTGACTGGAAAAAGCAGAACATTACCCTGATATTCAAAAAAAGAAAAAAAATGAAGACCCAGGGAACTATAGGCTGGTCAGTCTCACCTCTGTGCTTGGCAAGGACATGGATCAGATCCTCCTGAAATCTCTGCTAAGGCACATGGAAAACAAGGAGGTGATCAGAGACAGACAACATGGCTTCACCAAGGGCAAATCATGCCTGACAAATTTGGTGGCCTTTTACGATACTGCCAGAGGATTGGTGGGCAAGGGCAGGGCAACAGACATCTTCTTCATGGACTTATGCAAAGCGTTTGACACTGTCCTGCACGACATCCTGGTATCAGAACTGGAAAGTCATGGATTTAATGGATAGACCACTTGCTGGATGAGGAACTGGCTGGATGGCTGCACTCAAAGGCTTGTGGTCAATGGCTCAATGTCCAAGTGGCAGCTGGTAACAAGTGGTGTTCCTCAGGGGTCAGTACCATTTAACATCTTTGTTGGAGGCATGGACAGTGGGATAGAGTGCACCCTCAGCAATTTTGCTGATGACACCAAGCTCAGTGGTGCAGTGGACATGCCACAAGAAAGAGGTGCCATCCAGAGGGATCTGGACAGGCTTGAGAGGTGGGCTTGTGCAAATCACATGAAGTTCAACCAAGCCAAGTGTAGGGTCCTGCACCTGGCATGTGGCAATCCCAAGTACAAATACAGGTTGGGTGGAGAATGGATGAAGAGTGGCCCTGAGGAGAAGGACTTGGGAGTGATGGTAGATGAGAAGTTCATGAGCCACCAGTGTGCACTGGAAGCCCAGAAAGCCAACCGTATCCTGGGCTGCATCAAAAGAAGCCTGACCAGTAGGTCACAGGAGGAGATTCTACCCCTCTACTCTGCGCTTGTGTGACCCCACCTGGAGTACTGTGTCCAACTCTGGAGTCCTCAACATAGAAAGAACATGGAACTGTTCAAATGGGCCCAACAGAGGGCCACAAAGTTGATCAGAGGGATGGTCTGCCTTTCCTATGAAAACCATGTGAGAGAGCTGGGCTTGTTCAGCCTGGAGAAGAGAAGGCTCCAGGGAGACCTTATAGCAGCCTTCCAGTATCTGAAGGCAGCCTACAGGATAGCAGGAAGCATAGTGACAGGACAAGGGGTAATGGCTTTAAATTGAAAGAGGGGAGATTTAGATTAGATACTTGAAAGAAATTCTTTCCTGTGATGGTGGTGAGGGACTGCCCAGAGGATCTGTGGATGCCCCATCCCTGGAGGTGTCCAAGGCCAGGCTGGATGGGGCTTTGAGCAACCTGCTCTAGTGGGAGGTTTCACTGCCCAGGACAGGGGGGTTCGAACTCGATCATCTTTAAAGTTCCTTACAACTCCAACCATTCTATGATTTTATGTGAATCCCAAAAGCACAGCCAGAATAGAGCCCAGGACCCCTCATTGCTGCCCAAAGCACCCCAGGGGTTTATGTGTCCTTTAGATTTGAAAGGAATTGCAGTTAAGGAAGCAGTGTTAAGACCCTCAAAAAGATACACAGAATATCTCACAGGCAGAAGGGAATTCAATTTTGTCATATAAATGATGTACTGTGAATTTTTGGCTCAGGTCTGCAACTCAGATTGAAATTCACCCCAACAGGCACCTTCCATATGTCTGAAATCGTGTGACGCTCATTCTTGTCAGTACAATGCCGTAATAATCACTAACTGGCAGGTTGACCAAATACTTTCTACAGCCACAAAGAACAGATGTTGCACCATTCCCTCTGGCTATTAAGGGTAGAAATAATTGGTCTTTGTGCTAATATACTGACTTCTATTGCCCCACGATCTCAGCACTCTTTCATATCCCTACTGTCTCCTATGAAATAAGAACAATAATCCATTAACACGGTAAAACAGGCTGTACTGGCTAAAAATGCATCAGGAGAGGGCAAACACAGGAGCTTTTCCTTGGCCAGTTCAATCACTAAGGTCTGTTAATCCTTGTAGCATTCAATTCTCCTCCAGCGAGCTAGAGACTGAATAAAGTTTATAAAATAAAATAATAATCATAATAATAAAA
>VZTM01034997.1:171281-182931 GCA_013400555.1 Jacana jacana | reverse complement strand
ATAATAATAATAATAATAATAATAATAATAATAATAATAATAATAATAATAATAATAATAATAATAATAATACCATTAAAAAAAATCAAAACAGAACAAAACAAAAAAAAACCAAAGCCGAAAAACCTAAATGCCCACCAAAACCACCAAAACATTTACCAGGCCTATTCCCTAGTGCCATCAAGGTTGCTTGGTCTGCCTCTGTGCTTCTGTAAGTCCCTCAAGAGTAAGCTAGGATGTCTTTCCTCTAACACACACGTGCAAATATCTAGCTGCAATCCACATGCTTGATTGTTTAGGCTGCAGGGATCTACAGTGCATTAGGCTGAGTCCCAGCCAGCCTGCTGCTTCAAGTATCTAAAGACAAATAAATTTCCCCTGTTTAACAGCAGTACTACTAACATGGCACGGCAGATCAATTATCAGACATATTGTTTGGTTAGCCATCAAACCTTAAAATATTTCTTGTGTGAAATCACCCCAGCATGAGAAGTTTCAGTCCAAGTATCAGAAGCTTATTAAAGACCTAAAGCAAATTTCTCTTCTTACACACTCCAGCATGACCAAGTATTTATATGCTAGCCTACGGCCATAAGCACAGCTCTGGTCATAACCAGCCTCTTCCTAAAAAATGAGACTGCACATGCCTGCCACTTCTCTCCCTGAGCAACAGGACGTGAGTTTGGAGGCAGCCCTGCAGGGTATGGAGCACTCTGTCCTGCCTAAAATAGTTACAGATGCTTATGAATTTGGAGGCTTGAGCAACAGGCTCAACGCTAAGTGAGGCCAGCAGAGAAGCTGTTGTTCACAAAAATCACAGAATGTGTGGTGGGAAGGGATATCCAGAGATTGTCTAGAGATTGCAGGGTAAACAAGAGCAGGTTGCTATGGGACATATAGAGATGGATTTTTAATATTTCCATGGACTTCATGCTGGTGATCACAACCCTTTTACTCCAGCAGTTCAGCTAGTTTTCCATCCATCTCCCTGTTCATTTTCCCATCCTGTCCTTCACCAGATTGCCTATAAGAACGGCACAGGGGACAGTGTCAAAAAACACACTGAGGTCAAGGTACACAACATTTGCTGGTCTTCCCTCATCCACAGAGCGAACTCTTAGACTGATGTGACATGCCTCCCCCTCTTTCAATCCATGCTGACAACTTCCAGTCACCTTCTTGAATTCTGTATATTTGGAAATGGTTCCCAGGACTGTTGTCTTCACTGCCTTCCTAAGGTGAGACTGACCAGCCTGTAGTTCCCTAGATCCAACTTTTTGCCTCTCTGGAGACAGGAGTGACACTGAGTGAGAAAAATCAAAAATTAACCAAGAGAGCACAATAGACAAGACATCCATCCTGTTTTCCTCATCAACAAGGTTTGCTGCTGATCTGTTTCATTACTGTAAAAATTGAAGCTGTCTCAGATGAGTAAGGTAAAGGTTATTCTTCCTTTTTGCCCCGCTGTGGACACAGCTACACACAGCTGAGCATCGATATCTGCTTTGGAAGCCCACACCTCGTTCTGTCTGTCAATTGTCCCTCCAGGAGACATTGGANAAAAGGAGACTGTGTTTTACAAGGTTCAGCTTGACTAGAAATTTATTTTTTTAAATATTTTGGTTAGTTTATTTCCATCTTGTGAAAAACATACTGTAGATCAAAGCTATTTTTCTACAACCATTGAATTGCTTTAAAGAGTTTGCTTTTGTTTTAAACTAAAATAAATGAGTTACAACCCTGACATGGGTCATAATTTGTTTTTTTCTAATTAAAATGTTTTTTGATATTTTGAAATAAAAAATTTAAAAGATAATAGAACTGACCGAGAGAAANTGCTGCTTCAAGTATCTAAAGACAAATAAATTTCCCCTGTTTAACAGCAGTACTACTAACATGGCACGGCAGATCAATTATCAGACATATTGTTTGGTTAGCCATCAAACCTTAAAATATTTCTTGTGTGAAATCACCCCAGCATGAGAAGTTTCAGTCCAAGTATCAGAAGCTTATTAAAGACCTAAAGCAAATTTCTCTTCTTACACACTCCAGCATGACCAAGTATTTATATGCTAGCCTACGGCCATAAGCACAGCTCTGGTCATAACCAGCCTCTTCCTAAAAAATGAGACTGCACATGCCTGCCACTTCTCTCCCTGAGCAACAGGACGTGAGTTTGGAGGCAGCCCTGCAGGGTATGGAGCACTCTGTCCTGCCTAAAATAGTTACAGATGCTTATGAATTTGGAGGCTTGAGCAACAGGCTCAACGCTAAGTGAGGCCAGCAGAGAAGCTGTTGTTCACAAAAATCACAGAATGTGTGGTGGGAAGGGATATCCAGAGATTGTCTAGAGATTGCAGGGTAAACAAGAGCAGGTTGCTATGGGACATATAGAGATGGATTTTTAATATTTCCATGGACTTCATGCTGGTGATCACAACCCTTTTACTCCAGCATTTCAGCTAGTTTTCCATCCATCTCCCTGTTCATTTTCCCATCCTGTCCTTCACCAGATTGCCTATAAGAACGGCACAGGGGACAGTGTCAAAAAACACACTGAGGTCAAGGTACACAACATTTGCTGGTCTTCCCTCATCCACAGAGCGAACTCTTAGACTGATGTGACATGCCTCCCCCTCTTTCAATCCATGCTGACAACTTCCAGTCACCTTCTTGAATTCTGTATATTTGGAAATGGTTCCCAGGACTGTTGTCTTCACTGCCTTCCTAAGGTGAGACTGACCAGCCTGTAGTTCCCTAGATCCAACTTTTTGCCTCTCTGGAGACAGGAGTGACACTGAGTGAGAAAAATCAAAAATTAACCAAGAGAGCACAATAGACAAGACATCCATCCTGTTTTCCTCATCAACAAGGTTTGCTGCTGATCTGTTTCATTACTGTAAAAATTGAAGCTGTCTCAGATGAGTAAGGTAAAGGTTATTCTTCCTTTTTGCCCCGCTGTGGACACAGCTACACACAGCTGAGCATCGATATCTGCTTTGGAAGCCCACACCTCGTTCTGTCTGTCAATTGTCCCTCCAGGAGACATTGGATAGTTAAAGTCCCCTGTGAAGGTCAGGAGGTCAGGAGCTGTGAATGTGAGACTTCTTCCAGGCATCTGAGAAAGATTCAACTATTTTTGTCTGATCAGGCGGTCTGTAGCAGACACCTACAACAATAGCACCTTCCAATCCTGATCCACAAGCTCATATTTTATGGCTCATCATCCTTCCCAAAGCAAAGCTCTGTGCATTCCCAATGCCCTCTCACATAAAGGGCAAGTCCTTATCCTTGTCTTTGTGTCCTGTCATTCCTAAAGAGCCTGTATCCAATCTCTACAGTGCTCCAGCTGTGTGAGCTACCCCACAATGTCACTGCAATTCTGAAGAGATCTTAGCCCTACAACTGCATCCAGACCTCCAGTTCCTCCTGTGTGTTCCCCGTGCTGCTCATGTTGGAGTACCAGCACTTCAGAGAGGTGCCCAGTCATAGTGATCTCCCAGAAAAGGCATATGAGAGCTTTCCTACCTTAAAGGTCTCTTCACCAGACTGGTGAAGACTTGAGTGTCTTGATTCCGGTCAGTTTTGCACTGGTTCATCAGCGCCTGTTTCCCCATAGCAGTCAGGGTGATGACAGGGCCTGTGAAGGAAGATGTTCCCAGAGACCTGCACCTGCCTAGAAGGGCTGAGCAATAAAGAGGATTTGCTCTCCTGCACTGTCCCCTTTAGTATGACCTTCTCCACCTCAATGTTCAGAACAGGCCTATGAAATTTTGCCATTTCCAAGAAAAAGTTTCACCTGGTGCCTTTAAAGCATCGCATAGTTCTACATGCTCTTGTTTTGCCAATGCAGATATGACCCTACTGCATAAATTCACACTTCAGACACTCCCAGATCTCCCACCACTGACAAAAAAAAGCAGACTCATTACCCTCTGTGATGTGCATGACATCAACATTCTCTTGTTTGGTTCTATCACTGTTTCAGTCCCACGTTCAAGAACTGGGACCATCACACAATCCCTTCAGGGGCACAACCTAGCTGACAAGTGTTCTTGAAAACAAGAAGGTGAAATTGATTTCAGAAGAGAGGTGGATGCTCAGTGGATTGTGGTGATGCACAGAACATATTGCCCACCTCGGGGCTGAACCAGTCAGACTCCACAAAGCCGCTCACAAAAGATAAGAAGCCATGAGTCCTGAATCTATTCTCACTCATGTTCTAGAAAATACTGTTGTTTGAGATTAAATATCACATGTAAATAAATACATAAGTAAAACAACTGTGAGCTGCAGATTCTCAACAGTAGATGAAACCATGAAATGTAGCTTATCACCGGACTAATCCATGCATTTCAGTGATGCTAAATCCCAGACTATAATGAATAGAGAACAAAAAATCAGTAAACTAAACCCACACATTTCTATAACATTTTCATACCTGATCATTCCTTTGAAAGAGAAAGATAAAAGCACAAAGCTTTATATGTATTTATACAATGCCACCTAGTGTCATATCGATCACCCTTCTTTAATCCAAAAATCACCCAGTATTTTTAAACAGTGTCTGCCAGTACATTGTCACCAAAATGCTTTTCAGCTACTGAAAACTAGCAGTAAGAGGGTAAGTTCAGAGTTCATTCATTATCTCCATTTCCCCTGTGTTTTTTGTTAGAGTGAATGTAGGAATGTGCCTGTGAATGTATAAAAGGCATTTAATTCTTATTTTTCTTAATTTGCAGCTATTTCATAAGCCACTTGCCAATGTCACACACAAAGAAATGTGATTTGTATGGCACCCCTGTATGTGGAACACTTTTGTGGTCATTGGAGAAAACCAGGCACTACTAGGGACCATTTCATCTTGCCCTAAAGCAGATATATAAGATAGGACAGATGAATCACAGCCCCAGAGTGCCTCTTTCTCTCTGCTGACTCTCTCCACTTTTCTGCAGGAGAGAAGCAGTCAGTGTCTAACCCCACCATCAAGGCAAGCAAAACCTCTGGAGAAGGGGAAGAATGGAAACTAGTGACTTCTGAAACCAGTGTGAAGACTCCTGCTCCACCTAAGGGCTTACAGCTGCAAAATAGATTCACGGCCATCAGAGTTGAAGGGGAGCCAGATGCGACTACAAGCAAAAGACTGGTCCGTTCAGCCTTAAATCATGCAAGACTACCAGGAAGAAACTACTACCCCCTGCTGTTACTGTGTTGTGGGCACTAACGATACCAGGAAAAACCTGGACAATATCAAAAGTGATACAAAGCTCCAGGGGCAGTAGTCAAGGTCATGGCAATTCAAGTGGTGTTCTCCTCAATACTAATGGTGAGGGGAAAGGGTGTGAGGGGAATGCACGTGAGGAGAAGGGCACTAACAGGATAAGTCAGTAAATCATCACAGAACTGGTGCTGGTGGCAGGCTTTGGGGTTCTGTAACCATGGGACTGAAGAATAGTATAGAATTATAGAACATAGAATCATTTAGTTTGGAAAAGAACCCTTGGGATCATCAAGTCCAACCATCAATCCCATTCTACAAATTTCTCCTCTACACCATATCCCTCAACACCACATCTAAACAACTCTTAAACATATTCAGGGATGGTGACTCAACCACCTCCCTGGGCAGCCGATTCCAGTGCCTGACCACTCTTTCTGGGAAGAATTTTTTCCTAATATCCAGTCCAAACCTACCCTACTGCAGCTTGCAGCCATCTCATTCTATTGCTAGTTACCTGTGAGAGGAACAAAAAGAGTACGCAGCAGGTTTGCGAATGAGTGCTGGACAGAATCACTGAGCAAAGGGTAATGTGATGGAAGGAATCACAAAGTCAACAAAATGAAGCTTAAGCAAGATCACCTACAGAGTATGTAAGGAAGTGCCAACAAGGCACCATTATAGAGAAATCCCCCAAATCCTCTCCAGGAACTCTGTGCTGCGGAAGCTCTCTAAAGTACCTGTATATTAATGCCACAGTGTGGGGAATAAACATCATGAATTAGAGTTGTGGAGCTACAATTTTGATGGGATCACAAAGAGGTGGTGAGATGGCTCCTATACTTGGAGCGTTGCAATTCAGGGATACAGGATCTTTAGGAAGATCAAGATGGGAAGACAAGGAGGGGATTTGCCCTTTATGTGAGAGAGCAGCTTGATTGCATGGAGCTTTGCTTAGGGGGTAGATGAGGAGTCAGTGGAGAATTTATGGGTTAGGATTAAAGGCAGGACAGGTAAAGATAATATTATGGTGCTTGTCTGCTCTAGGCCACCCAACCAAGTGAACAAGGCCCTCTACAGAGAGATAGGAGCAGCCTCACATTTGCAAGACCTGATCCTCATGGGAGACTTTAACCATCCCAGCACCCCAGTACCTGTTGGAGGGACAGCACAGCAGGACATAAGAATCCAGAATGTTCCTGGAGTGCATTGATGATAACATCCTCCTCAAAGTAACAGGAGGAAAAGTTCTCTGCTGCACCTTATACTCACCAACAAGGAGGGGCTCACTGGGCTGTGAAGATCAGAGGCAGTCCTAGATGTACTGATCACAAGATGCTGGATATCAGGATTCTGAGGGCATGGAGGAGGGTGAAAATTAAATTTAGAACCCTAGACTTCAAGAGAGCATACTCTGGCTTCTTTAAAGATCTGCTTAGAAGAGTCCTGTGGGATAATGCCCTGGAGGGAAAGCATGCCTAAGAAAGCTGGTTAATATTCAAGAATCACATCCTGCACAGAGGAGACCTGCATGGTTGAAGGAGGGGTTCCTCACCAAACTCAAACAAAAAACAAAAAAAACCATATAGACTGTGGAAGGAAAGACAGATAACCTAGGAGGAGTACAGAGGTATTTTCTGAGCATCCAGGGATGAAGTTAGGAAAGCTAAAGCCCAATTAGAATTTAATGTGGCCAGGAATGTCAAAGACAATGAGAAGGGCTTCTATAAGTACATAGGAGACAAAAGGAAGACTAGGAAAAATGTGAGCTCTTTGTTCAACACAGAACATGAGTGCTGAATACCTTCTTTGCCTCAGTCTTTACTCCCAAGACCAGCCCTCAGGAAACACAGCTCTTGGAGACCAAGGGGGATGTCTGCAGCAAGGAAGATGTATCCTTGGTCAGGTCAAGGAATACTTAAGCAATATGGACATTACTGAAGTCTATAGGCCTTGACAGGATGCACCCAGAAGCACTGAGAGAGATGGCAGATATCGTGAGGCCACTAGATAATCTTTGATGGCTACTGGGAGAAAAGCAAGTGCCACTCCTGCTTTCAGGAAGGGCAAGAGGGAGGAGCCAGAGCACTGCAGGCAAGTCAGTCTCAACTCAATCCCTGGCAAGGTGGTGGACCAGCTCATCCTGAGAACCATTTCCAGGCATATTACAGACAAGAAAGTCGCCAGGAGTAGTCAGCATGGTGTCGCCATGGGAATATTTGATATAATGCCTCACATTGTCAAATAGGGTCTCATGAAAGAGGAATTACTATGATAACAAGAGGTCATTAGCACTGTTTCTCAATAGTCATTCTGGGCACCAAGCCTATTTAATGCTTTCATTTTGTTGCAGCCCTGTATCCCTCTAAATTCAGCATTGCCATTGCTAGTGAAAGGCCACAATCTTCAGCCTATCTCAGCAAGACCTTACAACTTGCCAGGCTTTTTCAAACATGTCTTGGCTTGCCTAAAGTTTTGCTATAGCTTGTTCAGCTGCAACAGTGTTTTTTCTAGTGACTATGGCAGCTAAAGCCTGATTTGTTTTCTTTGTAATAATAATGTGTTAAACCCATAATTTTTTTACATAGACAATACTTATTCTGTACTCAATGAAATATTTATGACCCCTGCATAATGACACGCTTCACAGGAAAACAAGCCTGGTGTGATAGCAGAAGCCTTGAGAACAGGGACAAGGGATGTGGTGTCAACAGGCAGGGGGGAACTGAAGAAGGGACACAAGTTGGCACTGGAGACCCTCAAGGCTATAAACTACTCACCAGTGGTCCAGTGAAGAAATACACACCTGGAGCTGAGCAAAACAGGTTTAGGGGTAACAAGAAGACCACAGAAGTAGTCTTTTGACTTAAGGCTCATTGATAGCTGGAATTGTCATGGACTATCCTGGGTATTGATCTAGAAAAGCTGTTAAGCCTATGTTTAACTGGAAAGAGCACTAATGGAAAGCAAAGCTTGAAGCAAACAGGATTTAAGCAGAAGTTTAAGTAGCTTGCTGAGCTGAATGGGTTGTTTATATAAAAGTATTGAAGCCCTGTGAAGCTGAACAAAGTTTTCCAGTTCCCTTATGATGAAGTAATATTCTAAATGCAAGAATTATGTTCTCAAAATGTATGTATACTTGTGAACACAAGCTTATAAATACTCTCTTATTTACTAGGAGAAAAATCTGTCTTCACAGTTACACTGTTTACTATATACCTACTTAAAATTTTATGGTCTTAGTCTAAATCTTTATTATTTAAAAATTGCATGCTTGAAACAGTAGTGCCAAGGACAAGCTAGTGCTTTAGAGAAACTCAGTCTCAAACCAGCTTTTTTTCTGAGGATTTATTTATGTGTATAGATTGGTGGGTCTGTTCTCTTCACTAGTCTCTATAGCACAGTCATGTAGCTTCACTAGGCTGAGTCATGCTCTTGAGCCAAGTGCAGCCCTGGTGAAATGCTACTAAAGTTAGCATCTAGTGAGGTGAATTGCATTTAAGATGAGAATCTAACTGATTTCAGTAGTCCTGATTTAGTGAAAACAAGGGCAATCAGGCTGCAGATTTCCAAATCTCCTTGTGATGATAACAACCGTCTGTCTCCCGTGTTCAGTACATGTTCTCAGCTGGCACAAACTAATACAGCTATGTCAAAACTCCCAGGCAGTGTCCTTCCTATTTGTACCTGCTGAGAGCCAGGTCTGGTGGCACTACTGTCCTGTGATGAATGGGATCTCAGGTCTATTAGCCTGTTTCATTGCTGGTTGTCTTAGCTCTTTTGGGATTGGAACGGCAGTGGGTGGGGAGGGAATTGGGCAATATGACATCCTTTGGGGCTTTTCCTGGCTAGTGAAGTACTGCTGTTTCCCATGTGGGTGTAATTATGTAGTACTGACCTTTGAGTTGTATTTGGTAATCCTCTACCAACATTAGAAGAAATTTCCATTTTGGGCACATTTTGGTCTTCTGACATCCTGAACGATGCACTTTCAAGGCAAGAGTCACTAGTGGGTTGGCAATGAACAAAAAGCAGGAGAACTCATCTCTATTAGGCCAAGCAGTGAGAAGTGGGTGAATTCTGTATAGTCCATATTAAAAACAGGTCACCTTTTATTAACTGTGTTTGACTTTGACTACACCATTACAGCACTTACAAGCCGCATGAAGTAAAGGAGAATAATATATGGAAAATTCTAACCAGAAATTAAAAGGATCTTTTGTTACCACCAAGCAAAACTTACAGCCATCAAATGACCAGACCTGGCCAGGGAGCTGGGCCATACAACCTCCCATGGTCACTTCCAAACTACTGTTGATTCTCTGACAGCAGAATCTTCTTCTGTTGTACAACTGCAAAATAAAAGATCGTCTTTCATCGAAAAAACCTCTCATTATCTGATCCCAAACCCACATGCTTATAGCTAGTATGAAGCATCCTTTTGAATGAACAGGGTCAGACAGGGCATGATGGACATTGAATGAAAGAGGAAATAAAAGACATTGAACAACTTTGCCCAATGTAATAGAAGAGGTTGAAAGCAGAAATGGAAATAAAACACCATGCACAAATCAGAATAAAGAAGGAAATGGGAGTTCTGAATCACTAAATCATGGAATATTGAGGAACATGAGGGGAAGTTTCCAGAAGTAGCACCCTCCATGTGACAATTATTCCCTAATGGTGCCTTCCAGACTTGTGTTCAAAATCCCCATCTCCTCTGGAACAAGAGTGGTGTCATCATGACTAACAATGGCTCAAGATCTGGCCATATGTTGCAGCAACTCACAGGCAAGCCTGACTGGGGAAAACCCACCTGGCCACCCACTAAGGCATAAGGGGAGAAAAGGGCCCACATTTCACTCATTTAAAGATCTCTACCTGGGAATTTGTCTTCTCTTTCCTTAAAGCAGGTACTCAGGAGAGGTGGCCTGGGGACCACATCCATGTTGGTAAACAGAGGGGCCAGCCTGGTCCCTGGGTCTCCTCTTCCAGCAGCAGAAAGATGCCCAAGAAGACCACAGAACAGCAGGGTTATCACTCTCCTACCCATACAGCTACATTTCCATAATATCCAAGAGTCCCAGCAGCCTGCTTAAAGACTCTTGTCTACACCACTGCCCTTGGGACTCCTTATGCCTCCAAACACCAACCAGCAGCAAAAGGCAGGCTGGATTTTAAGACAACACACAGTATGAACATCTCAAAGCTACTTGAGGTGCTGGCAGGCCTGCAACTCTGGTTTTTCATGTCTCCACGGGCACTACACTTTGTGTCACCAGTGGCCATCATGTGGGTTTCCAGAGGAGAAGTTGATGGGAGGTGGCATGTCATGGATGGGTGCTCCCTTGTGGATGCCAAGGACACTGCTTGGAGGACAAGAAGCCGACTAGGGTAGCAAAGGTTGGCAGGAACATTGCCTAGAAGTCTGCCAGCTGGCCCACCTTTCTTGCTCCTGTGGCTCATCTGAGCTGACTTCACAGCCTCATCAATAAGCTGGCCTCCTGTCTTATCTCCCCAGTAGCCTCTCCCTGGTCCCACCACCACCACCACCACCCAGGATGCAGCCCTCCAAGCTCCAAAATGCAGCAAGAGCCAAGGAGGAGAGGGAGAATGAGGAATAAAGATATCACACAGAGAGGGGTTGGCTTGGACCCCTTCTCTTTCATGATATGAACACACTCAGTGTTGCTGCTTGCCCAGGTACCTATAGTAAATACCTCATTCAACCTGTTTGGGCTTTTATAAAGTCATTTTTGATGTCCAGTTTTCTGATGAAAACTTAGAAGCTTTTAGGAAGGAGGAGGATAGTGCAAAATTATGGCTTTAAAAAAAAAATGGTTTTGGAAGAAAAAAATGAAAGGACAGCTGAGTTGGAGTCCTTCCAAAGAGGAAAGGGAAGCAAAGCAAGTCAGGGAGCCTCATGCAGCCTCCCATGGCCCAGTGACTCTACAGGACTCTGCTGTCCCCATGAGCCACGGAATGCTCTCCTTCACTGTCCTTTGTTACCCTCCCACCCGCTGCAGAGGAAGAGCATTTCTTCCCTAAACCTTTACACAGAAATACATCAAACTCCTCAAAACAAAGCCAATACAACAAACAGGAAAAAAAAAACACCTCAATTCTGCAAGTTGAAGGTGTTCTGCTTTCTGGGAGGGTATAACCGCAGTAAAAGGTTTCTCCTTTTACACCTGCAGCCTAAGGAAGGGAGTGAGGATGCGTGTAATGGGCTAATTTGGACAAGTGGGCTCAGCTGCTCCGAGCCCACACGCTCCTGGCCTGGACTGCTGTAACCTGGTACTTGGAGTCTTCTCAGAATAGATGTTGCTGACAGCAACTGGCACAGCGTATCCCAGCTCACATTCCCACGGGAACTAGGAAATAATATCTTTCCAATTATTTCCAGACCATATTGGCTTTTAATCTAGTTAT